>CP097502.1:41712523-42019523 GCA_023547065.1 Musa troglodytarum | reverse complement strand
GCGATGGCAGTCGAGTGGCGATGGCACCACCGATATTGTCAGTTTAACAACTGACAAGCGGTGGCACTACCAGCACCGGAAAGAACGAAAGTGATTCAAATTTGGGCTCCAAATTTGAATCCTCTTAAGGCCTATAAATACCCCTCTCATTCATGGTTGAAAGGGTGCCTAGAACTGAGAAAAAAAGAGGAAAAACTCTTTTGAAGTAGTATCAAAATCTTCTCTCTAAGTTTAAGGGTGTTCTAGTCTAAGAGAGGGGTGACAGGCCTTATAAAGGTTATCTCCTAAGCTCGTCAAAAGGAGAGGTGCTGTAAGAGAGTTCATCCTTGCCTGTTGGAAGGAGGATAGCTAGTGAAAAGCCGATGGTCTCAAGTGAAGAGGAATCAAGAGTGGATGTAGGTCATATGACTTAACCACTATAAATCGGTTTACGTTTATATTCTTGTAATTTACTTTACTGCAAACTATCTTCACTTTGATGTTCTACCTTCTCACTCCTTACAAATCAATTTACTTCTTAAGCATCTTTCATTACAGATTTAATCAAAGCATCATTTTCAACATATGAAGTTTCTAAAAGTTGTTTAAATCATCGAAGTTTATCATATTTATCTGCTGTACTAATTCACCCCCCCCTCTTAGTGCCGCTCGGTCCCTAACAGGTGGTAGTTTGATATTGCCACCACTAGATAGGGTCTAGCACTTCTGGTTGGGCCTTAAACCCGACCCAAACTAGTCCATTACCTGGCCCAATTGGCCCCTACCAGGGTTATAGGATTAACACTTAATGCTAACCCTAATTACGTGCTAACTATGAAATTAAAGATATTTCCTAAGCTAATACAAAGTCCAAAAAGTCAAGATGTCTTTTTGGTGTGCTTCTGGCAAACTTTCGGAGGTCTTCCGATGAACCCTCGGATACCATTCTACGGACTCCTGGTAAGCTCCTGAACTTCACGACGATCTTGGCGAGTTCCGATGAGCTTCTTCGGGAAGCTTCAATCTTTCTCGACGAGCTCCACGAATATTCGATGAATCTTTCTGGCAAACTTTTGAAAATCCTTCGGCAAGCTCTCTACTCATTCTTGGCCAGTTTCGGCAGCACTTCGACGAACCTTCGGACTTCCGTCGAACTCTCGAACTCCTAACAAATCCATCGTACTTGACTCTGACACTTTGTTTCATTTTATGTCTTCATCGTTATCATAGTTAATCTTGCACACATAAAACCTTGACTCTACTTCGATCTAGTCAATTACACGAATTAACCTCCTATTGCTCGGCACATCATTGGTCGACTCTTCATCTAATTCTTCGGTGTACCATCCTCTCTTACGGCATGTTATCCAATCGGCGGTTGACCTCCATAATCTCGATGTCCTTGGTGCAACACTACTTTTCTTGGCCCGACACCCGATGTCCGAAGCCTTCTATCGATTATTGACTTGACCTCCGGTTCGACGTCCAATATCTTAACGTAATTTCCTCCAACATACATTGATTCCTCTTGTGTCAATTGTCTAATCCTGATCAATATTAGACCTGTGTCACTCAAAACATAGTTAGACAATAAAATGCTATCAATTAGTTTCATCATCAAAATCTGAGACTCAACAGCCTCCCTCTTTTTGATAATGACAACTAATTGATGACTAACGGAGTTAACCTGAACTTCTCGGAGTTTAACCAAACTTCCCCTATCAATATACCATATTAATAAAAACCTTGAATTATGCCAAATCTAAGTTACATTCATCACATGTTATGAGAAACATCAAACCATCATGAATATGTTTCAAACTATCATTACAATGCATGAAGTCATCAATCTACTTGTCCCCCATGTCATCAATAAAAAAGAGAAGTTGCATCATAGCTAGTATTAATGATATGTAGGTTTTATAGTTATACTAGCAAGATTTACAACATTTAGGAATAGATTTGCAACACAATATTCAATCATAGCAAGTTTCAAGTTCAAGCATGATAAGTTTTACTTGCTTCTTGTGCAATGTTGCACTTTACTTCTTTTAAGATTGCAAGGTAGCAATTTGTTGGTAGTGTTCATGATAGTAAGTTCTTTTGAGCTAGCAAATTTTTTTCATTTGGGTGTGCAAGCTAGCAAAAACTTTCTCCCTCTTTGTTTTTGTCAAAAAGAAGGGAAGAGTACAATTCTTTTCCCTTTACATGAATGCTAAAATAACAAATTTGCATCATGAATTTTTAACATATCAAGTCATGAATTTAAGGGAGTCATAAATAAATCATGATATGAGAGAAATTGATGATAAGCAAGCAAGCAATAATGATAAGCAAGCTACCATACTTTGCGATACGTAAGCTAACTCCCTTTCAATTTTTCTCTTTTGAAACTATGTTTTGCCTTAGGAAGACCAAAATCCGATATGGAAAGCATACATGGAATTTATTCATTATCACAAATTAAGCAATCATCATTCATAATTTTTTTACTTTTCAAAAATACTAGAAAAAAAGCATAATATAATTTTTGAAAATAATTTTTTTTATTTCCTACTATTTAAATTAAGCACTCATGAAAAGACATCATGTAATTTCAAAATAATTCAAGAGAGTTTTAGTTAAGTTGCTTACCTTGTAGTCAAAACTCATCAAATGGCAATATGCCATTTCGCCTTTAGAAGTTCTTGATTCATCTTTGGGTGCCTTCCTCTTCTTTGGCCTCTTCCTCCGTTCAAGTTCATTTTTTATTTTAGATTTTTGTTTAATGAACTTATTAAAATTCATTAAAAGTTCAAGATCCTCAATATCATCCTCATCACTTGAGTCATTACTCAAGTGACATTTTATAGTCCGGAGTTTCAAATCCTTTCGGTTCTTTGGAAGGTGGTTCATGTGTTCACCGAGTTCAAAATATTCCAAGAGTGTCATTTCAAAGTCATTAATGACCCGATTAATTCTTCCAATGGAAAATCATTTAAATTTTGTCTCTTGTATTGTGGTTACTTTAGGATCCCACATTTTTGCAAGGGATCTTAAGATCTTATTAGTGAGTTCAAAATTTGAAAAGCATTTACTAAGACTTTTCAAACTATTAATGACATCCGTGAAACGGGTGTACATGTCACCGATAGACTCGCTTGGTGTCATTCGGAAGAGCTCAAAATCATGCAATAAGAGGTTTACTTTCGAGTCTTTGACTCTACTAGCTCCCTCATGCATGATTTCAAGTGTGCGTCAAATATCAAAAGTCATTTTGCAAGTTAAAATTTGATTAAATTCGATTTTGTTCAAAGCACAAAATAAGGCATTCATAGCCTTTACATTTAAAGAAAAAGATTTTTCTCTAAATCCGACCATTCGTTCATCGGTTTAGAGGGAAGTTGAAAGCCATTTTCAATAATATTCCATAAATTTAAATATAGAGAAATCAAGAAAACTCTCATTCGAGTTTTCCAATATATGTAGTCCAATCTATTAAGCAACGAGGGATAAATAATCGAAAAACTCTCTTGAAAGTCGTGAAGAGCCATTTCTCACGGGTGTAAAACCGAAAGAGAAACAACATGGCTCTAATACTAATTGTTGGGATCTAGAGTAGCACTAAGAGGGGGGGATGAATTAGTGCAGCAGTTAATAATGAAAAATTTTTGTGATTTAAATAAGTTACGTTGAAAACTTCGTATGACAAAATTACATTTCGATGAAAACTGATTTCGATTAAAGCATATCAGAAATATATTTAACTTGCAAGGATTTAGAGATGAAGATGAGGAGGTAGAGCATCAAAGTGAAGATGGTTTATAGTAAAGTAAATTACAAGAATATAAACGTAAACTGATTTATAGTGGTTTGGTCATATAACCTACGTCCACTCTCGATTCCTCTTCTCTTGAGGTCATCGGCTTTCCACTAATAGTCCTCCTTCCAATGGGCGAGGACTAAATCCCTTACACTCTCTCCTTTTGATGAGCTTAGGAGGTAACCCTTATAAGCACTCACTCCTCTTTTTTAACTTAAAAACAAGTAAGGACAAGACTAAAGGAGGGGATTTTTAGAGATTTAAATAGTGTTTTTCTACTTTCAAAGTGTATGTGCTTGTGTAATCAACCCAGGGATGGGAGGGGTTTTTATAGGCTCCAATCTAATTCAAACTTAGAGCTAAAATCCTTCTCATCCCAGGTTTATCGGGTACTGGCGGTACCACTGTTGTCACTAGCAATACCACTGCTAAGAAAGGAGGGGTATTTATAAACCCCAAGAGGATTCAAATTTGGGCTCCAAATTTAAATTCATTTTGGGTTTTTCAGTGTTGTTAGTACCACCACATCGGTTGTGGTGACAATGTCTTTGTGCGGTTCCACCACCCAAAGCGATGGTGCCTGCCCAATCTCTCAGTCTTTGGGTGGTGCCACACTTTTCAGCACATTGGTTTGGGCCTTAAACTCGGCCCAAACCAGTCCAAAACAAGGCCCAATGGGCCCCTACTTTGGGTTATAGGATTAACATCTAATCCTAACCCAAATTACATACTTAACTATGAAATTGAAACATAATTCTAAGTGATTTAAACTGACATTCTTCAAGTCTTCTTGAGCTTTACGGCGAAATTAGATGGACTTCGACACTCCTTGGATTTCTTCCGAGACTCGATAAGCTCCGGTTTTCGTGGTGAGTTAAATGAGTCTTCGGCAAGCTTTTGAACCTTCTCGGTGATCTCCGCGAACCTCCGACGATTTTTTCGATGAACTTTCGAAACCTTCGGCAAGTCCCTAATTCTATCTCGGTTGGTTCCGGCAGCACTTTTGATGATCTTTCCAGTAACCTCTTGAACTCCCAGCGAACTTGACCTCGATAAATAGCTTTCTGTTTTCATCCCATTGTAGTTAATTCTGCACACTTATCTCAATAATATGGATTAGAACAAATAATTCACCAATTGACTTTATCATCAAAATCCGAGATTCAACAATCTCCTCCTTTTTTATGATGACAATCAATTGATGATGGAGTTAAACTTAACTCCCCCTATCTATATGCCATATTATGATAGGGTAAAACACTTGAATTCAATCTTTTGAATTCAAGCCGAAACCGATAAGTTTCATTTATCGTCAAGCCTTATAAACATGATTTTTCATCCATAAATATGAAACTTCATATTTTTCACAATGTCATGGCATGATATGCATTTTTTTTAGTCGAATGATAGATATTCATCATTTCGACAAGAGAAACTAATCACAAATTGAAATAACACAGGGATCAAATGATATCAATGAGGTGCACAAAGTCGAGGCATGATATCAAATGAAATAATAGCTTAAAAAATTTAAAAATTTGAGATATATTGCGATACATTGCAATGCTTCATAGTAATTAATTATTGATTTTAAAGCATAGCAAAAGCAATTTATAATATGAACCATGTAAGTTATTGCGATGAGATATAATACATATAAGTCATTTTTCATTCCAACATATTACTACATATAAGTAATTTGTTATCAATTTTACATTTTTCTCCTCCTTTATCATCAACAAAAAGAAAGTGAAGTAGCTATCACAAGGTATCATACCATACAAAAAAAAAAAGAGTTGTCAATTTTCAAGCATATGATAAATGAGTCGAACATAATGCAAAATATGTCATCCTTGACAGAGAAATCCAAAAAATGTTTGGATCATTTTTATTCATGTTCATGAGATCTGAAAGAAAACATTAGAGTGTCAAAATGCTCATGAAGAATTCATATATGAAGAATATAAGACTTAATTTTTTGATTGAGAATTCAAGCATAGAATTGTGAAAGGATAGATCATTAAAGTCATTTATCAAGCATTTCATATTTTGAAGGTAAATTCCATGAGAATGAGATGTCAAAACTCATAAAACTTCAACGATTGAAATATATCAATATCAAAAATTTGAAGGAAAAACTTCGATGTGGTATTCTTGTAGTGATTCATGGGAAGTCATAAAACCTTGAATCATACCGATTAGCACAAGAATAAAAATCAAAAATGAACATTTAAGAACTTAATTTTGCACAAATAATGATATTAATTTATGCATATATTAAGCTTCATATAAAATTCAAGTCATGAAATATCTTTAGTCATACTTAAAGGAGGGTATAAAATCAGTTTTTACTACATCATTAGTGTCCACTATTTAACAAAGGAGAAAAACAACATCATGATAGCTTTCATCAAGATTATAATCGAAAGATAAAAATGAGAGCTCCATGATATAAAGATGTCATCAAAATGCAAAAATATAATAGCAATGTGAAACTATCAAAACTGAAACTTTAATCATTTCATCAAAAGTCATAACTAAAAAATTCATCAATAAGATCAAAATGCCAAGATGATATTGTAAAGATGTCATTCAAAAATGAAGAGGTGATATTAAGATGATACAATCAAAACCGAAGTTGGAAAATTTTGGAAAATAAACATACAAGATCATGTATTAGAACAATTTAGTATGCCTAATTCTCTTCTAATGAAGTCAAATTGTTCTTCATTTAAGGATTTTATGAAGATGTCCGCTAATTGGTGTTTTGTATCAATAAATTCTAGAATGACATTATTATTATTGACATGATCTCGTATAAAGTGATACCTAATGTCAATATGCTTAGTTCTTGAGTGTTGAATTGGATTTTTGGTTAGACAAATAGTGCTTGTATTATCACATTTTATGGGAATGTTCTTTAAATAAATTCTATAGTCTTCTAAGGTATTTTTCATCCAAACAATTTGTGCACAACATGCACTTGCGTCTAGGTATTCGGCTTCCACCGTAGATAGTGCAACCGAATTTTGTTTCTTGGAAGTCCAAGAAACAAGTGCATGTCCTAAAAATTGGCATGTTCTGGATGTGCTCTTTCTATCTATTCTACATCCACCAAAATCCGCATCCGCATAGGCTTTTAAATCAAAGTTATCGGATTTTGGATACCATAATCCTAGATTAGGAGTTCCTTTAAGATACCTAAGGATTCTTTTAACAACTTTAAGGTGAGATAACTTAGGATTAGCTTGGAATCTTACATATAGACCTACACTAAACATGATATCTAGTCTAGTTGCGGTGAGGCAAAATAAGCTACCTATCATTCTCCTATATGTTTTTTGATCAAAATTTTCTCCACTTTCATCCAAGTCTAACTTGGTGAAAGTACTCATTGGAGTGTTGATGGCTTTTGAACCATCCATGTTAAATCATTTTAACAAATCTAATGTATACTTTGTTTGATTAAGAAATATACCATCACTAAGTTGTTTAACTTGTAATCCTAAAAAGAAGGTTAATTCTCCCATTAGGCTCATTTCAAATTCATGACTCATACACTTGGCAAATGATTCACATAGTGATTCATTCAAAGAACTAAAAATAATATCATCAACATAAATTTGAACAATAAGAAAATTATTTTCAAAATATTTAATAAACAATGTAGTATCAATCTTGCCTTTAGTAAAATTATTTGAAATTAAGAAAGAACTAAGCCTCTCATACCAAGCCTTAGGAACTTGTTTTAATCCATAGAGAGCCTTAGTTAGTTTAAACATATGATTGGGAAGAAGAGAATTTTCAAATCTAGGAGGTTGTTCAACATACACTTCTTCGAAAATAAAACCATTTAAGAATACACTTTTGACATCCATTTGAAATAATTTAAAATCATTACTACTAGCATAGGCAAGGAGCATACTGCCCTCTGTTCTTAGACTCGAATGGTCAAGTGTAATGAATCAGCGGTGTCAAATGGCTTCTAATCTTGCCATAGGAGCGAAGGTCTCTTCGTCATCGATACCTTTTTCTTGGTTGAAACCTTTAGCCACTAGTTTAGCCTTGTTTCTAACCACTATACCGCTTTCATTTTGCTTGTTTCTAAAAATTCATTTAGTACCAATAACTAAATGGTCACTAGGTCTAGGAACAAGCTTCCATACCTTATTCCTTTTAAATTGATTCAATTCTTCTTGCATTGCGATAACCCAAGAATTATCTTTCAAGGCATCGTCAATGCACTTGGGTTCAAGTTGAGAAAGAAAAGCAGCATGGGCACAATAATTTTTAAAAGAAGAACGAGTTTGAATCCTTTTCGATGTGTCTCCTATAATTAACTCCTTGGGATGGGCATTTACATACTTCTATTCCTTGGGTAAGGAAATTTGAGAAGAAGATGCATCCAAGTTGCCATTTTGAGGAGAGGGTTCATTTAAATTCAAATCATCAAAACCAAAATCATCATCAAAATATTTTTTATTAAATTCAGAAATTTCATTAAAAACTATATGAATAGCCTCTTCTATAACTAACGTTCTTTTGTTAAAAACATGAAAAGCTTTAGAAATGGAAGAGTAACTAAGAAAGATGCCTTCATCGGATTTAGCATCGAATTTTTCTAAAGCATCCTTTTCATTTAAAATAAAGCATTTGTAACCAAAAACTTTAAAATAAGAAACAATAGGTTTTTTGTTATTCCATAATTCATAAGGAGTCTTGGATAGAGATGGTCTTACTAGAACCCTATTCATGATATAGCAAGTTGTATTTGTTGAATCTCGGATTTTGATGATGAAGTCAATTGGTGAAATATTTATTCTAATCTACTTTGTCGAGATAAGTGTGCAGGAATAACTACGATGGGAAGAAAACATAAAGTGATTTACCGAGGACAAGTCCGTCGGGGGTTCAAGAGTTTATCGGAAGTCCGAGAGATTTTCGGAAGTGTTGCTGGAACCATCCAAGATCGAATCAGGGACTTGCCGAAGTTTTTGGAAGTTCATCTCAAAGATCGTCGAAGGTTCGCGGAACTTACCGGGAAGATTCGAAAGCTAGCCAAGACTCGTTGAGCTCGCCATACAATCCGAGTATCTTTGGGAGTCCATGGAAGCAATCCGAGGAAGCATCGGAAGCCCTAGGAATCTCATCGTAAGCTCATGGAAGTTGACTTGAAGAGTGTCGGATCAAATCATGTTGAGTTATGTTTTTAAGTTCGTAGTTTGTATATGAGTAGAGCAAGGATTTAGGAAAAAAATCCTACCTAAATTCAGTGGGGGCCAATCGGGCCTCTATTGGGCCAAGTTGGGGCTTAAACAGGGCCCATTCGGCTTTGGCTGAATGGGGCAGGCGGTTGAATCGCCCGGCTGGGCGGTGGAACCGCCACCTAAGCGGTGGCACCGGACTGGGTGGTACCGCTTGGCTGGAAGCGGTACCATACATGTCAAATTTGGAGCCCAATTTTGAATCCACTTTGGATCTATAAATACCCCCCTTTTCTCAACTGAAAGGGTACTCTTTTGAGAGTTAAAATCTTAGTCTTGAGCTTTTGAAGAGTCTTAAAAAGTCTTGTTCTTGCTAAGTGTTCACCTTCTTCTTCTTCTTGAGAAATCTTGTACAAGTGTGAACTTCTTGTAAAGGGTTGTAAAAGGGGTATTTGGTCCTTCCCCTTCAAAGGATTTGCTAGTAGAAGAGCGGGGCCTCATCGTAAAGGCTTCAAGAGTGGATGTAGGTCATTTGATTGAACCACTATACATCATTGTGTCCATAAATGTGTGAGTGTTTTACATTCTTGAATCATTTCATTACTTGGTTGTATGTTATTTAGTTCATAGTTATTTCCTTTACGTAAGCAATTACTTTCAAGTTCTCTTTCGCCAAATCGAAATCTTCCTACGAACTTGTGTTTTTGCAAAATCGGTTTCAAAAGTACGATTTTAATCTGCTCACCCCCTCTTAGTGCCGTTTAGATCCTTTCAATTGGTTTCAGAGCATGGTTTGCTCTCATTTTGGTTTAAAACCCAAGGGAGATGGCCTACTCGGTATGCAGAGGGTCACTCCATTACTCGTCACTTTATGTTTAATGGGTCGATTATACGTATTGGAAGACTCGTATGAGGATTTTCTCATTTCCATGGACTTGAACTTTGGAACATTGTTGAAAATGGCTTTGCAAAATCTTCTCTTCCGATGAGTGAATGGAATGAGTCGGAGAGGAAGTTTTTGCTCTCAATGCAAAGGCTATGAATGCCTTATTTTGTGCGCTTGATAAGAATGAGTTTAATCGGGTTTCTATTTGTGAATCGGCATTTGATATTTGGTGCACTCTTGAAATCACTCATGAAGGCACTAGCCGAGTAAAAGAGTCCAAAATCAACATTCTTGTGCATTCTTATGAACTTTTTCGGATGAAACCAAATGAGTCCATTGGAGACATGTACACCGCTACGGATGTCATCAATGGACTTAAAGCTCTTGGTAAAGGTTTTCTAATTTTGAATTGGTAACTAAAATTTTAACATCCCTTCCAAAGAGTTGGGATCCAAAGGTCATGGCCATTCAAGAGGCCAAGGATCTTAAAGTATTTCCTTGAAGAACTTATTGGATCTCTAATGACCTACGAGATGACGTGCCATGCTTATGAAGAGCTTGAGAACCCCCTTTCAAAGAACAGGAAGGATATGACACTTAGAACACAAGAAGACCACTTGAAAGGAACATCAAGTGATGAGGACAGTGATAATGACATTGCACTTCTAACTCGAAAATTTAAGAAATTTATAAGAAAGAACAAATTTAAAAATGACACAAAAGTAAATTTGAAAACAAAAGGACCAAGTTATTTGCTACGAATGCAAGAAGCGAGACACTTCAAGAATGAATGCCCTCAAGCCAAGAAGAAGCAATTCAAGAAGAAAAAACCTTGAAGGCCACGTGGGATGATTCAAGTGACTCAGAGGTTGAAGAAGCTAGCAACAAAGAGGAGGCAAACTTAGCACTAATGGCATTAGGAGAAGAGGTTAGTGAGTTACTTAATGAAGAATTATATTTCGATGAACTTTCTATGGCTTTTCATGAGTTATTTGATGAATATAGAACTATTAGTAAGAAGTTCAATTTGCTTAAGAAAGAGCATGCTTTATTATAAAGTAAGTTCAATAGTCTTCAAAACCCTTCTCTACCCCCATGCTCTAAGTGTGAAGACTTAGATGCAACAAAGAGGGAGAACTTGCTACTCAAAGAGACCCTAAACAAGTTTAAGGTCGGTAGCAAGGGCTTGGACATGATTCTTGTTAACAAAGGTCACGTCGAAAATAGAAGTGGTATCAGATTTATGAGAGGTTCTCACCAAAATCCCACCACCTTCGTTAAAGGGCCTACATTGCTTGTATCACCCCATTTGAAATGTAATTTTTGTGGCAAAACGGGAAATGTCCATTCAAGAAAATTAATCCACAAAAATTGATATAGGTTCCTAAAGGAACCATAAACAATTCAATGATAAATTACAAAGTAAGTAGATCAATTTGTAAGGCACCCAAAATCAAATGGGTACCTAAAAACCATCCTCTTTTGTAGACAAACTCACAAGCTAGGAGCAAGAAATGGTATCTTGATAGTGGATGCTCAAGGCATATGACCGGAGATCCATCTCATTTCTCTATGCTCACTAGCAAAGAAGAAGAATATGTCATCTTCGGAGACAACAACAAGGGTAAAATCATTGGCAAGGGAACCATAGGTAACAAATCGAGTTTTTCAATTGATGATGTGTTACTAGTTGATGGTTTAAAACATAATCTTTTAAGTATTAGTCAATTATGTGATAAAGGTTATGTTGTTAGATTTGAATCTAATATTTGCATTATTGAAAATCCCAACAACCATATCTCCATGATTGCTTTAAAACAAAACAATGTCTACACCATAAATATTTATAAATTAAGTAATGAAATGTGCTTTTCGGTTTTGAATGATGATGCTTGGCTTTGGCATAGGAGATTAGGCCATGCAAGCATGAAACTAATCTCTAAGATTTCATCTAGAGATTTAGTAAGAGGTATCCCAAACACGAAATTTGTTAAGGATAAGGTATGTGATGCATGTCAACTAGGAAAACAAATAAAGACTAGTTTCAAATCAAAAAATCAAATTAGCACCACTAGACCATTGCAATTGATCCATTTGGACTTATTTGGACCAATTGACATAACAAGCCTAGGAGGTAGCAAATATGCCTTTGTAATTGTGGATGACTATAGTAGATACACTTGGACCTATTTCTTGGCTCATAAAAGTGATTGTTTCAAATGTTTCTCTAAATTTTGTAAACTCACTCAAAATGAAAAAGGTTTCATGATTTCATCAATTCGAAGTGATCATGGAGGTGAATTTCAAAATCATGACTTCCAAAATTTTTGTGAAATAAACGGATACAATTATAACTTCTCTACTCTAAGAAATCCACAACAAAATAGAGTAGTGGAAAGGAAAAATAGAAGTTTGCAAGAAATGGCTAGAACCATGTTAAATGAATATAATTTACCAAAATATTTTTGGGCCGAAGCCGTGAATACGGCTTGCTATGTTATGAATAGAGTTCTAGTGAGACCATCTCTATCTAAAACTCCATATGAATTATAGAATGATAAAAAACCCAATGTTTCTTATTTTAAAGTTTTTGGTTGTAAATGCTTTATTTTAAATGAAAAGGATGCCTTAGGAAAATTCGATGCAAAATCCAATGAAGGCATATTTCTTGGTTATTCTTCGGTTTCTAAGGCTTTTCGTATTTTCAACAAAAGAACCTTACTTATAGAAGAATCTATTCATGTGGTTTTTAATGAAATTTTCAAATTTAAGAAGAAAGATTTTGATGATGATTTTTGTCTTGATAATTTGAATTTGAATGAACCCTCTCCTCAATGACAACTTGGATGCATCTTCTTCCTAAACTTCCTTACCCAAGGAATGGAAGTATGTAGATGCTCATCCCAAGGAGTTAATTATAGGAGATGCATCGAAAGGGGTTCAAACTCGCTCTTCTTTTAAAAATTTCTGTGCCCATGCCACTTTTCTTTCTCAAGTTGAACCAAAATGCATTGTTGATGCCTTGAAAGATGATTCTTGGGTTATCGCAATGCAAGAAGAATTAAATCAATTTGAGAGGAATGAGGTATGGAAGCTTGTTCCTAGACCTAATGACCACTTAGTTATTGGTACTAAGTGGGTCTTTAGAAACAAGCAAGATGAATACGGTATCGTGGTTAGAAACAAGACTAGACTAGTGGCCAAAGGTTTCAACCAAGAAGAAGGTATCGATTCTGAAGAGACCTTCGCTCGTGTAGCAAGATTGGAAGCCATTAGGATGCTCCTTGCCTATGCTAGTAGTAAAGATTTCAAATTATTTCAAATGGATGTCAAAGTGCATTCTTAAATGGTTTTATTTTTGAAGAAGTGTATGTCGAACAACCACCGGTTGAAAACTCTCTATTTCCTAACCATGTGTTTAAGCTAACTAAGGCTCTTTATGGTCTAAAACAAGCCCCTAGGGCTTGGTATGAGAAGCTTAGTTCTTTTTTAATTTCAAATGATTTCACTAAAAGCAAGGTTGATACTACATTGTTTATTAAACATTTTGAAAATAATTTTCTTATTGTTCAAATTTATGTTGATGATATTATTTTTGGTTCTTATAATAAATCACTATGTGAATTATTTGCTAAGAATATGAGTGATGAATTTGAGATGAGCCTAATGGGAGAACTAAATTTCTTGTTAGGACTACAAATCAAGCAACTAAGTGATGGTATATTTCTAAATCAATCAAAATACACATTGGAATTATTAAAAACGATTTAACATGGATGTATCAAAAGATATTTGCACACCTATATGCACCTCCGCTAAATTAGATATGGATGAAAATGGAGAAAGTTTTGATCAAAAAAATTATAGGGGCATGATAGGTAGCTGCTTTATCTCACTGACACGACATCATGTTCAGTGTAGGGCTATGTGCAAGATTCCAAGCTAATCCTAAGCTATCTCACTTGAAAGCTATTAAGAGGATTCTTAGATATCTTAAAGGGACCCTAATCTTGGATTATGGTATCCAAAATCTGATAACTTTGATTTGAAAGCTTATGCAGATGCGGATTTTGGTGGATGTAAAATAGATAGAAAAAGCACATCCGGAACATGCCAATTTCTAGGACATACACTTGTTTCTTGGACTTCCAAGAAACAAAATTCGGTTGCACTATCTACGGCAGAAGCTGAATATATAGCTGCAAGTGCATCTTTGTGCATGAGTTATCACGGATGAAAAATACACTAAAAGACTATGGAATTTACTTAAAAAACATTCCTATAAAATGTGATAACACGAGTGCTATTTGTCTAACTAAAAATCCGATTCAACACTCTCGAACTAAGCACATTGACATTAGGCATCATTTTATACGTGATCATGTAAGTAGTAGAGATGTCACCCTTGAATTTGTTGATACAAATCATCAATTATAGACATTTCTGAAACCTTTAAATGAGGAATAATTTGATTTTATTAGAAGGGAATTAGGCATGTTAAACTGTCCAAATAAGTAAGCCATCCTTTATTGTTACATATGAATCCCTCGTTTCCTTTTTATTGATGATAAAGGGGGAGAAATAATATGTGTATTGCCATATGTTGACAGTTATATGCATTTTCCATGCCTTACAAGTTATTGCAAGTTAAAATGCTTATTTAGGTTCTTGATATCATGTTTTTAATTATGTATACTTCATTGATATCCTTGATACCTATTTGACATCTTATTATCCAACATCAACTTTGTCATCATTAAGTACATCATGAAGTTAAATTTATTGTGTTGAATTCAAAAATTGAATTCAAGCAATTTTTTTTTATGACATATAGATAGGGGGAGTTAAGAGTAACTCCATCACCATTGATTGTCATCATCAAAAAGGGGGAGATTGTTGAATCTCGGATTTTGATGATGAAGTCAATTGATGAAATATTTGTTCTAATCTACTTTGTCGAGTTAAGTGTGCAGGAATAACTACGATGGGAAGAAAACATAAAGTGATTTACCGAGGACAAGTCTGTCGGGGGTTCAAGAGTTCATCTAAGTCGAGAGATTTCGGAAGTGTTGCCGGAACCATCCAAGATTGAATCAAGGACTTGTCGAAGTTTTCGGAAGTTCATCTCAAAGATCGTCGAAGGTTCGCGGAACTTACCGGGAAGATTCGGAAGCTAGCCGAAGACTCGTTGAGCTCGCCATACAATCCGGAGTATGCTGGGAGTCGGAATCTCGCCGTAAAGCTCGCCGGAAGTTGACTTGAAGAGTGTCGGATCAAATCACGTTGAGTTATGTTTTTAAGTTCGTAGTTTGCACATGAGTAGAGCAAGGATTTAGGAAAAAATCCTGCCTAAATTCAGTGGAGGCCAATCGGGCCTCTATTGGGCCAAGTTGGGGCTTAAATAGGGCCCATTGGCTTTGAATGGGCGGCTGAACCGCCCACTGGCGGTCGAACCGCCCGGCGTGGCACCGCTGGCCGAGCGGTAACACCGCCCCTGTACACAAACGGGCGGTGGAACCGCCTGTCTGGAGCGGTAGCACCGCCCCTGTACATAGACGGGCGGTGGAACCGCCTGTCTGGAGTGGTAGCACCGCCCTTGTACACAGACAGGCGGTGGAACCGCCTGGCTAGGGCGGTGGCACCGCCCCGATCATCGATCGAGCGGTAGCACCGCTGCACAGGCGGTGGCACCACCCTTATACGTCGATCAGATTGACAGCGGTGGCACCGACCACGAACACAGGAACTCCAAATTGATTTCAAATTTGGAGCCTAATTTTGAATCCACTTTAGATCTATAAATACCCCCCCTTTCTCAGCTGAAAGGGTACCCTTTTGAGAGTTAAAATCTTAGTCTTGAGCTTTTGAAGTGTCTTGAAAAGTCTTGTTCTTGCTAAGTGTTCATCTTCTTCTTCTTCTTGAGAAATCTTGTACAAGTGTGAACTTCTTGTAAAGGGTTGTAAAAGGGATATTTGGTCCTTTCCCTTCAAAGGATTTGCTAGTGGAAGAGCGGAGCCTCATCGTAAAGGCTTCAAGAGTGGATGTAGGTCATTTGATCGAACCACTATACATCATTGTGTCCATAAATGTGTGAGTGTTTACATTCTTGAATCATTTCATTACTTGGTTGCAAGTTGTTTAGTTCATAGTTATTTCCTTTACGTAAGCAATTACTTTCAAGTTCTCTTTCGCCAAATCAAAATCTTCCTACGAACTTGTGTTTTTGCAAAATCAGTTTCAAAAGTACGATTTAATCCGCTGCACTAATTCACCCCCCCTCTTAGTGCCTTTTAGATCCTTTCAGTATTAACGGCTTCGGCCTAAAAGTATTTGGGTAAACTATGTTCATTTAACATGGTTCTTGCTATTTCTTGTAAATTTCTATTCTTTCTTTCTACTACTCCATTTTGTTGAGGATTTCTTGGAGTAGAGAAGTTGTGGTTATACCCGTTAGATTCATAAAAATTTTGAAAGTCATGGTTTTGGAATTCTCCACCATGATCACTTCGAATCGATGAAATCATGAAACCCTTTTCATTTTGAGTAAGTTTACAAAATTTAGAAAAACATTTAAAGCAATCACTTTTGTGAGCTAAGAAATAGGTCCAAGTATATCTACTATAGTCATCTACAATGACAAATATATATTTACTACCTCCTAGACTTGTTGTGTCAATTGGTCTAAATAAATCCACATGGATTAATTGTAATGGTCTAGAGGTGCTTATTTGATTCTTTGATTTAAAGCTAGTTTTTATTTGTTTTCCTAGTTGACATGCATTACATACTTTGTCCTTAACAAACTTGATATTTGGAATTCCTCGTACTAGTTCTTTAGAAGAAATTTTAGATATTAATTTCATGCTTGCATGGCCTAATCTCCTATGCCAAAGCCAAGCATCATCATTTAGAACGGAGAAGCACATTTCATTACTAAGTTCTTCAATGTTAATGGTGTAAATATTATTTTATTTTAATGTAATCATGGATATGTTGTTTGGTTTTTCAATGATGCAAGCATTAGATTCAAATCTAACAATATAACCTTTATCGCATAATTAATTAATGCTCAAAAGATTATGTTTTAATCCATTAGCTAGTAATACATCATCAATTAAAAAACTTGATTTGATACCTATGGTTCCTTTGCTAATGATTTTACTCTTGTTATCTCCGATGGTGATATACCCTTCTTCTTTGCTAGTGAGTATAGAGAATTGAGATGGATCTC
Organism: Musa troglodytarum; assembly: GCA_023547065.1. Taxonomy (NCBI): domain Eukaryota; kingdom Viridiplantae; phylum Streptophyta; class Magnoliopsida; order Zingiberales; family Musaceae; genus Musa; species Musa troglodytarum. The sequence goes on along the minus strand of CP097502.1, from coordinate 42,002,421 downwards.
CGGTCATGTGCCTTGAGCATCCACTATCAAGATACCATCTCTTGCTCCTAGCTTGTGATGGTGAATGGTTCTACAAAAGAGGATGGTTTTTAAGTACCCATTTGATTTTGGGTGCCTTAAATATTGATCTACTAACTTTGTCATTTAGCATTGAATTATTTATGGTTCCTTTAGGAACCCATATCAATTTATGTGGACTAATTTTCCTAAATGGATATTTGTAAACAACATGTCCAGATTTACAACAAAAAATATATTTTAAATGAGGTGAAACATGTAATGTGGGTCCTTTAATGAAGGTGGTAGGATTTCGGTGAGATCCACTCATAAATTCAATTTCACTTTTATTTCCGACATGACCCTTGTTTGCAAGGATCATGTCTAAGCCCTTGCTACCGACCTTAAACTTGTTTAGGGTCTCTTTAAGTAGCAAGTTCTCATTTTTGATTGCTTCTAAGTGTTCACACTTAGAGCATGGGTGTGAAGGAGTTTGGAGACTATCAAACTTATCTTATAATAAAGCATGCTCTTTCTTTAATAAATTTAACTTCTTACAAATAGTTCTACATTCATTAAATAATTTATGAAAAGCGATAGAAAGTTCATCAAAAGATACCTCTTCATTAAAAAACTCACTAACCTTTTCTCCTAAAGCCATTAGCGTGAAGATGGCCTCCTCTTTGTTGCTTGCTTCTTCATCCTCGGAGTTACTTGAGTCATCCCATGTAGCCTTCAATGTCTTCTTCTTCTTGAGTTGCTTCTTCTTGGCTTGGGGGCATTCATATTTGAAGTGTCTCGGCTTCTTGCATTCATAACATATGACTTGGTCCTTTTTTTGTTCAAGTTTATTTTTAGTTTTATTTTTAAATTTACCTTTTTTAATAATTTTTTTAAATTTTCTAGTTAAGAGTGTAATGTTTTCGTTAAAGTCCTCATCACTTGATGTTCCTTTTAAGTGGTCTTCTTGTGTTCTTAATGTCATATCCTTCCTGTTCTTTGGAAAGGGGCTCTCTAGCTCATTATAAGCATGGCATGTCATTTCATAGGTCATCAAAGACCCGATAAGTTCTTCAAGAGGAAATGTTTTAAGATCTTTAGCCTCTTGAATAGCCGTAACTTTTGGATCCCAACTCTTTAGAAGAGATCTTAAAATTTTAGTCACAAGTTCAAAATTAGAAAAGCCTTTACCAAGAGCTTTGAGTCCATTGATGACATCCGTGAAGCGGGTGTACATGTCTCCGATGGACTCACTTGGTTTCATTCAAAAAAGTTTATAGGTATGCACAAGAATATTGATTTTGAACTCTTTCACTTAGCTAGTGCCTTCATGAGTGATCTCAAGAGTACGCCAAATATTAAAAATCAATTCACAAATCGAAATGCGATTAAATTCATTTTTGTCGAGAGCGCAAAATAAGACATTCATAGCCTTTACGTTTAAAGCAAAAGTCTTCTTTTATGATTTATTCCACTTGCTCGTCGGAAGAGAAGATTTTTTAAATCCATTTTCGATGATGCTCCAAAGCTCGAAATCCATGGAAATATGAAAGATCCTCATACGAGTCTTCCAATACGTGTAATCCGACCCATTGAACATAGGCAGACGTATAATGGAATGACCTTCTTGCATGCCAGAATAAGCCATCTCTCTTGGGTTTTAAACCAAATATGAGAGTGAACCTTGCTTTGATACCAATTGTTAGGATTGGAGAGGCACTAAGAGGGGGTGAATTAGTGCAGCAGATTAAAACTCGTAAGTTTGAAACCGATTTCGTAAATAGCTAGTTCGTATGAAGATTTCGATTTGATGAAAGATGACTTAGTTAAAGTAGCTTGAGTAAAGGAGATGAAAACCGAATGATTTGCAGCTAAGTAGAGAAATGATTCAGAAATTTAAACACTCACACATTCAAGAAACACCATGATGTATAGTGGTTCGGTCAAATGACCTACATACACTTCCGAAGCTTTCTTCGATGAGACTCCCAACTTCCACTAGCAAGTCACTTTGAAGGGGAAGGACCAAATACCCCTCTTACAAACCTTTTACAAGAGGTCCACACTCTTACAGATTTTTCAAAGAGAAAGAGGGAGGTGAACACTAGCTATCGAAAATAAGATTTTGCCAAAGCTTTTGCTCAATTTCTAACTCTCAAAAAGGGTGATCTTTCTACTGAGAAAGGAGGGGTATTTATAGACCCCAAGAGGATTCAAATTTCAATTCATTTTGGGTTTCTCGGTGCTGGCGGTGCCACCGCCTGTCAGTGACGGTGCTATCGCCTATTAGTTGACAGACTAACAATATACTGGGTGGTTCCACCGCCCAAGGCAGTGGTGCCACCGCCCAATCTCTCAGGTGCTGGGTGGTGCCACTGCCTAACTTTCGGCCATTGGGCGGTGCCATCGCCCAGCACTTTTCATTACATTGGTTTGGGCCTTAAACTCAGCCCAAACCGGTCCAAAAAAAGGACCAATGGGCCCCTACTTTCAGTTATAGGATTAACTATTAGGGATTGAGTGGCACTAAGAGGGGGGGTGAATTAGTGCAGTGGTAAGGAACGAGAAATTTTCAGCGATTAAAACAAGTTCGGAAACTTCGTACGAATGAATGCAACGTTTCGTTTGAACCCGGAAAGATTGTGTTTTAACTTTAAAGCATACGTAATAAGATGAAGATGAAGTTGAGTAAATAAGGCAGCAAGTGGAAAGGGTTTGCAGCAAAGTAAATAGCAAGAATGTAAATGCAAACCAGATTTTTATAGTGGTTCGATCATTCGACCTACGTCCACTCCCGATTCCTCTTGCTTGAGGCTACCGGCTTTCCACTAGCTATCCTCCTTCCAACGGGCGAGGATGAACTCCCTCACAGCACCTCTCCTTTTGACGGGCTTAGGAGATAACCCTTATAAAGCACTCTTACCCCTCTCTTGGACTAGAACACTCTTAAGATTTAGAGGGAAGATTTGACACACTTTCAAGAGAGTTTTTTCCTTATTTTTTTCAATTCTAGACACCTTTCATCCAAGAATGTGAGGGGTATTTATAGGCCTCAAAGTGATTCAAATTTGGACTCCAAATTTAAATTTTTTTGAGTTTCCTGGTGTCGGGCGGTTCAACCGCCTGTCAGAGGCGGTTCTACCGCTTGTCAGTCTGGCAGACTGACACAGCAGGTGCTGGGTGGTGCTACCGCCTGCCTGGGGTGGTTCCACTGCCCAGGTCTCAGCCTCTGGGCGGTGCCACCGCCCAGGTCATTTTTTTCAGCAAAGTTGTTTCAGCCGAAAACTTGACCGAAACTGGTCCAAATGAAGTCCAAATTGGCCCAAATTTGGTTTATAGGATTAACACCTAATACTAAACCAAATTATATTCTAACTATAAATTTTAAAGATATTTTTAAAGCTATTTCAAGGTCCATAATACAAGACTTCTTTCGGTAAGCTTTCGATGAACTTTCGGCGGTCTTCCGACGAACCCTCGGAAACCATTCTGTGGACTCTTGGTAAGCTCCCGGAGTTCATGATGATCTTGGTGAGTTCCATCAAGTTTCTTTTCCAAGCTCTGATCTTTCTTGGCAAGCTCCGCGAACTTCCGACGAACCTTCTGGCGAACTTTCGAAAACCCTTCGGCAAGCTCCCTACTCGTTCTCGGTCGGTTCCGGCAGCACTCCCAATGAATTTTTGGACTTTCATCGAACACTCGAACTTCCATCGAACACTCGAACTCCCAATGATCCTTCCCACTTGTCTTCTGGCACTTTGTTTTGCTTTATGTCTTCATCGTCATCGTAGTTAATCCTGCACACAAACAAACAAACACTCTACTTCGATTTATATAGTTATTATAACACGAATTGACATTCAGTTACCTGGCACATCATTGGTCGGTGCTTCGTCCGATCCTTCGGCACATCGTCCTCTTTTGCGGTCCATTGCCGAATCGGCGGATGACCTCCGCAACCCCGATATCCTTGGCGCAACATGCATCTTGGCCCGATGCCCGACGTACGAAGCCTTCAGCCGATTGTCGATCGAACCTCCAACTCAACATCCAATATCCAGACGTGATCACCCGGCGCAACGTCAATTCCTCCAGCGTCAACTGTCTAATCCTGATCGATAGTAGACCTGCGTAACTCAAAACATAGTTAAACAATAAACCATAATCAATTAGTTTCATCATCAAAATCTGAGATTCAACAATCTCCCCTTTTTGATGATGATAACTAATTGATGACTAACGGAGTTAACCATAACTCCCCGGAGTTTAACCAAACTCCCCCTATCAATATGCCATTGATAGAACACTTGGTTTATCCCAAATCCAAGCAACATTCATTACAATTAAGAGAATAAATCAAACCATCATGCAAATATATAAAATATTCAATCAATGCATGAAGTCATCAATCTACTTCTCCCCCTATGTCATCAACAAAAAGGAGAAGTTGCATCATAGCTAGTTTAAAAGATATACAAATTTTATAACATACTAGCTATCAATCTACATATACATCATACAACATTTAAGCATAGCTTTGTATTACAACATCCAATCATACCATTCAATCATAGCAGGTTTTTAAGGATGGGCAAGAATAGCAATTTTTTACTTGCTTCTTGAGATGTACAAGTTGCACTTTCTTTGCTTCCTTTGCATGTTCTAGCTAGCAAAATTTTTCTTTACGATACACAAGCTAGCAATTAATTTTCTCCCCCTTTGTTTTGTCAAAAAGTGGAGTACAAATAGTCAATGCTTTGATCATGACAAAATAACAAATTTACAATATGAATTTTCAGCATATTAAATCATGAATTCAAGGGAGTCAAAAATCATGATATGAGAGAAAAAGATGATAAGTAAGCAATCAATAATGATAAGCAAGCTAACATACTTTGCGACACGCAAGTTAGCTTCCTTTCAATTCTTCTCTTTTGTAACTAGGTTTCGCCTTTGCAAGCTATCAACTTTTTATTTGCAATGAGCTAGTAATTATGTATAATCACTTTAAACATATATACTATCTTTTCATTAAACATACAAACATAAAGGCATGACAAGTGTAACATTTCAAATTTTCAAAGTTTTGCATTTTGCTTCTTTTGAGATAGTCAAGATAGCAATATTTGCATCCTTTGAGATAGCAATCCTTAACTTCTTGTGAAATTGCAAGGTAGCAATTTTTCTCCCCTTTTGTCTTTGTCAAAAGAAGGGAGGACTAAATGGCTAAAAATTTTAATCATTATACAAGCCATTTTTCATATCAATTATAAATTTGCATTAATAAAAATATATATCAATTGTTGAATTATCACATGATGCAAATAAGACAATAATGCAAAGAAATCATATCATGAAGGATATCAAAATGTAAATTTAACAAGGATCAAAACCAAAAGATATCATTCATGATTCATAACTTTCTTTTTAGCAAGATCAAAATTCACATTTATCAATTCTCAATTCAAGATAAATGTCATACAACCAAGAATCATGATATATAAAAGCACATCTATATTAAGGATTAAATCATGATTCATTGATTCATCATAAGGCAAATTTCTTTTATATCAATTTTTTAATTGCCACATAAGGCATACAAGCCAAAGAATTCTTATCATTTTAATATCATGCAAGATATGATTTCAAGGCTCATGATTCATTTGAAAAGATACAGCATAAAGAGCAACTTGATTCATCGATAGGAATCAAGATTATATTTCATGAGAAGTTTCAAGTATCAAATATCAAATACACGAATTCATTCAAGTATGAATTATCGAGATATCAAGACTTGGATTATATTCCTCTTTAGTTAATGGTAAAAGGAAACAATCATAGAAGAAAATATTTTGATTCACAAAGATATCTCAAGTCAAGAATTTAAAGTCATGATTTTAAGACATCAAGAGAGGAGTCATAAAATCATTCAAACTCATTTTGTCAACTCGAAACTCACGATCAAATTTTCAAAATCATTCTCAAGATTCAAGAGACTTATATGAACATAGTATACATGGATTCATCATTTGTCTTATTATGCCAAATCAAAATAAGTATTCAAAAAACAAAAGGCAAACTTCATTATAAAAATCGTCAAGACAAAATATAACATATTATTTCAAGATATGATATTCAATTTTTCATGATAATATGTTTCATTTTATTTCAAACAAGTGTGCTCATATTTCAAAAGATGAGTATCAAATTTAAGACCAAAACATGAGTTTGTCATCAAGATATGATATCACAAAGTCATTAAGCATGATAACAAACTTTTAATATTTTCATTTCAATGATGATTTCATAATGTATGTTCAAATATTTATATGGAAGCCATCATTGTATAAATTCAAAATACAAGTTTGTCATTAAACCCATTAAGATCAAATGCATCAAAATCTTTCATTCGAAAATTTTAATAAGAGCAAAATAAATTGATTACATGTGGGCATGTATCAACTTTTCAAAGCAAGACGTAAGTTTCATCATAAAGACTGATAAACCAAACACATCAAAAATAAAACATCATAATTAAAATATTTTTAACTTTTGTATTTTATTTTATGTGGTTGATCTTGATCTTATATATATGCATGTTCAAATTTTCATGTAAAAATGAAATCATCAATATGCTTGCTTCTATCTTTTAATTATATTTGGTGTACAAGCATTATCTTGAAACATGCTATTAATTTTTTATGTCAAAAATCATGCATCTTGTTTGAAATCAAAAGCAATATAAAATCATCAAGATTCATGAATTTATCATGATCATACGTATGGAGCATTTTCATTTATCAAGTAAGATTTCACATAAGCATGCCCAAAAACTTTTTGCATGAAAGATATGTATCAAGTTTAAAGCCAAAAAGTGATATGAAAATCATCAAGATTCATGGATTCATTATGAATATATTATTTCAAAATATGAGATTTCAAGTCATCAAGTATGATACAATAATTAAGCATGTTTTCATAATGCATCATCAAAATCATTTTAATTCTTTCTTTCATTTGGAATAACAAGATGATCAATGCTCAAATTTTTGCTAAAATCATGCATCATATTATGAAAATGTGAAACATAATTTCATCATGAAAACCATCAAGTCCGAATATACATTATTCCAAAATATAGGATTTTAATCTTCATTATTTCAATTCCTCATTAAGCATGATACAAAAATTTAAAGATCAAACATCATGTTTAGAAACGAAATATAAAACATCAAGATACATCATGCAAGTATCATTCATAATTTTTACTTTTCAAAAATACTAGAAAGAAAAGCATAGTATAATTTTAAAACAATTTAAATTTCCAAAAATACAAGAAAAGCATGAAAAAAACTCCTACTAACTAAGTTAAGCATTCATGGTAAGCATTATGTAATTTCAAAATAATTCAAGGGAGTTAAGTTACTTACCTTATAGTCGAAGCCCGTTAAAGCCCAATTCACCGTTTCATCATTTGATTCTTCTTTGCACTTCTTCTTCATCTTTGGCCTCTTCCTCCATTCAAGTTCATTTTATTTTAGATTTTTATTTAATGAACTTATTAAGATTCATTAAAAGTTCAATGTCATCTTCATTGTCCTCATCACTTGAGTCATCACTCAAGTGGCATTTCATAGTCCGAAGTGCCAAATCCTTCCTGCTCTTTGGAAGGTGGTCCATGTGTTTATCGAGTTCATTGTGTTCCAAGAAAGTCATTTCATAGGTCATTAAAGACCCAATGAGTTCTTCAAGAGATAAGTCATGTAAATTTTTAGCTTCTTGTATTGCCGTTACTTTTGGATCCCACTCTTTTGGAAGGGATCTTAAAATCTTGTCTACTAAATCAAAACTTGAAAAAGATTTACCAAGACTTTTCAAACTATTGACGACATCCGTGAAACGGGTGTACATATCGTCGATAGTTTCGCTTGGTGTCATTCGGAAGAGCTCAAAATTATGTAACAAGAGGTTTACTTTCGAGTTTTTAACTCTACTAGTTCCCTCATGCGTGATTTCAAGAGTTCGCCAAATGTCAAGAGCTGTTTCGCATATTGAAATCCGATTGAACTCGTTCTTATCTAAAGCGTAAAATAAGGCATTCATAGCCTTTGCGTTTAAAGAAAACGACATTTTCTCCAAATCCGACCATTCATTCGTTGGTTTAGAGGAAGGTTGAAAGCCATTTTCGATGATGTTCCATAAATCTAAATCCATTGAAAGTATGAAAACTCTCATTCAAGTTTTCCAATATATGTAGTCCGAACCGTTAAAGAACGGTGGACGAAAAACGAAAAGCCTCTTGAATATCATTTAGAGCCATTTCTCATAGGTGTAAATTCGAAAGAGAAAGAACGTGGCTCTGATACCAATTGTTAGGGATCAAGCAGCACTAAGAGGGAGCGGGGGTGAATTAGTACAGCGGTAAAGAACGAGAAATTTTTAGTGATTAAAACAAGTTTGAAAACTTCGTACGAATGAATGAAATATTTCGTTTGAACCCGGAAAGATTGTGTTTTAACTTTAAAGCATACATAATAAGATGAAGATGAAGTTGAGTAAATAAGGCAGCAAGTGGAAAGGGTTTGCAGCAAAGTAAATAGCAAGAACGTAAATGCAAACCAGATTTTTATAGTGGTTTGGTCATCCGACCTACGTCCACTCCCAATTCCTCTTGTTTGAGGCCACCGGCTTTCCACTAGCTATCTTCCTTCCAACAGGCAAGGATGAACTCCCTCACAGCACCTCTCCTTTTGATGGGCTTAGGAGATAACCCTTACAAAGCACTCTTACCCCTCTCTTGGACTAGAACACTCTTAAGATTTAGAGGGAAGATTTGACACACTTTCAAGAGAGTTTCCCCCTTTTTTTTCAGTTCTAGACCCCTTTCATCCAAGAATATGAGGGGTATTTATAGGCCTTAAAGTGATTCAAATTTGGGCTCCAAATTTAAATTTTTTTTAGTTTCCCGATGTCGGGCGGTTCAACCGCCTGTCAGTCTGGCAGACTGACACAGCAGGTGCTACCGCCAACCTGGGGTGGTTCCACCACCTAGGTTTCGGCCTCTGGACGGTGCCACCGCTCAGCCTGGGGTGGTTCAACCGCCCATGTCATTTTTTTCAGCATAGTGGTTTCGGCCGAAAACTCGGCCAAAACCAGTCCAAATGATGTCCAAATTGGCCCAAATTTGATTTATAGGATTAACACCTAATCCTAAACTAAATTATGTGCTAAATACAAATTTTAAAGATATTTTAAAGCTATTTCAAGGTCCATAAGATATGACTTCTTTCGGTGAGCTTTCGGCGAACTTCTGGCGGTCTTCCGACGAACCCTCGGAAACCATTATGCGGACTCCCAGCAAGCTCCCAGACTTCATGATGATCTTGGTGAGTTCCATCAAGCTTCTTTGGTAAGCTTTGATCTTTCTTGGCAAGCTCCGTGAACTTCCGACGAACCTTCCGGTGAACTTTCGAAAACCCTTCGGCAAGCTCCCTACTCATTCTCGGCCGGTTCCGGCAGCACTCCCAATGAATCTTTAGACTTCCATCAAACAATCGAACTCCCAATGATCCATACCACTTGTCTTCCAGCACTTTGTTTCACTTTACGTCTTCATCGTTATCGTAGTTAATCCTGCACACAAACAAACAAACACTCTACTTCGATCTAGACAGTTATTATAACACGAATTATCATTCAGTTGCCCGGCACATCATTGGTCGATGCTTCATCCGATCCTTCAGCACATCATCCTCTTTTGCGGTCTGTTGCCCAATCGGCGGATGACCTCCACAACCCCGATATCCTTGGCGCAACATGCATCTTGGCCCGATGCCCGACGTACGAAGCCTTCAGCCGATTGTTGATTGAACCTTCGGCTCGACATCCAATATCCAGACGTGATCACTTGGCACAACATCAATTCCTCCAGCATCAACTGTCTAATCCTGATCGATAGTAGACCTACGTAACTCAAAACGCAGTTAAACAATAAACCATAATCAATTAGTTTCATCATCAAAATCCGAGATTCAACATTAACACCTAATCCTAACCCAAATTACATATTTAACTATGAAATTGAAACATAATTCTAAGTGATTTAAACCGACATTCTTCAAGTCTTCTTCCGGCAAGCTTTTTGGCAAAATTTCGGTGGACTTTCAACACTCTTTCGGATTTCTTTTGACGGACTCCCAACAAGCTCTCGGATTCTATGGCGAGTTCAATGAGTCTTCGGCAAGCTTTCAAACCTTCTTGGTGATCTCCACAAACCTCCGACGATTTTTTCGATGAACTTCTAAAACCTTCAGCAAGTCCCTGATTCTATCTTGGTTGGTTCCGGTAGCACTTTCGATGATCCTTCCGGTGATCTCTTGAACTCCCAGCGAACTTGACCTCGGTAAATCACTTTATATTTTCATCTCATTATAGTTAATCCTGCACACTTATCTCAATAATATGGATTAGAATAAATAATTCACCAATTGACTTCATCATCAAAATCCGAGATTCATCATTTGCAACACAACATTCAATAATAGCAAGTTTCAAGTTTAAAGCATGACAAGTTTTACTTGCTTCTTGTGCAATGTTGTACTTTACTTCACTTAAGATTACAAGGTAGCAATTTGTTGGTAGTGTTCATGATAGCAAGTTCTTTCAAGCTAGAAAATTTTTTTCATCTGGGTGTGCAAGCTATCAAAAACTTTCTCTCCTTTTGTTTTTATGAAAAAGAAGGGAAGAGTACAATTCTTTTTCCTTTACATGAATGCTAAAATAACAAATTTGTATCATGAATTTTCAACATATCAAGTCATGAATTCAAGGGAGTCATAAATAAATCATGATATGAGGGAAGTTGATGATATCCTGACATGATTTCCTCCGATTCGATGTCCAATATCCTGACATGATTTCCTTTGATGCAACATCGATTCCTTCTATGTCAATTATCTAATCCTGATCGATAGTAGACCTGCGTCACTTAAAATGTAGTTAGATAATAAAACACTATCAATTAGTTTCATCATCAAAATCTTAGACTCAACACATCATTATAGTCCTTATCACTTGAAGTTTCTTTCAAGTGGTCTTCTTGTGTTCTTAATGTTATATCCTTTCTGTTCTTTGGAAGGGAGTTCTCAAGCTCATCATGAGTGTTGCAAGTCATCTCATAGGTCATTAATGACCCAATTAGTTCTTTGAGAGGAAAGTTTTTTCAGTCTTTGACCTCTTGAATGATCGTAACTTTAGGATCCTAACTCTTTGGAAGGGATCTTAAGATTTTAGTTACAAGTTCAAAATTAGAAAAACTTTTCCCAAGTGTTTTTAGTCCATTGATGATATCTGTAAAACAGGTGTATATATCTCCAATAAACTCACTTAGTTTCATCCGAAACAACTTGTAAGAATGCACTAAAAGATTGATATTGGATTCTTTCACTCGAATAGTTCTTTTATGAGTGATTTCAAGAGTATGCCAAATATCAAAAGCCAATTCACAAATTAAAACATGATTAAATTTATTTTTGTCTAGAGCATGAAACAAGGCATTCATAGCCTTGGCATTAAGAGCGAAAGTCTTCTTTTCTGACTCATTCCGATTGCTCATCAGAAGAGAAGACTTTTGCAAGCCGTTTTCAATAATGTTCCAAAGTTTAAAATTCATAGAAATAAGAAAAATTCTTATACGAGTCTTCCAATAGGTGTAATTTGACCCATTGAACATAGACGGATGTGTGATTAAATGACCCTTTTGCATGCCGACAAATACGATCTCTCTTGAGTTTTAAACTAGAATGAGAGTGACCTTGCTTTGATATCAACTGTTAGGATCAAGGGCAGCACTAAAAGGGGGGGGGGTTTGAATTAGTATAGTGGATGAAAATAAATGATTTAAACCGATTCCGAAAAAACATTGTGCATTGAGAAGTTTTATCCGATGAAAATAATTTCGACAAAGATTGATTCGAGTGAATATGTAAGAGAGTAGAGAAGGAGAGAATGAACGAGTGTAATGAAGTAAAGAATTGAATGCAATAATAAAACTTATATACCAAGAGAAGAACATAGCGATTTATAGTGGTTCGATAAAATGACGTATGTCCACTTCCAAAACCTCCTCCGATGAGGTTCCCAGCTTCCACTATCAATCCTTCTTGAAGGGGAAGGATCAAACACCCCTCTTACAGAACTTTACAAGTGGCTCACACCCTTTTACAAAATTTTTACAAGTGAGAATTTGGGAGGTGAACACTCAAGCTTTTCAAGGCTATTTCACTAGAGTTTTGGCTCAATTCTTATCACTTCTCAATGTGCTTTACCAGCTGAGAAGTAAGGGGTATTTATAGGCTCAATTGGCCTTAGAATTAGAGCCAAAAGAGGTCCCATTCCGAATTTTTGGGTGCTAGCAGTACCACTGCCAATGAACCTTGACACTAAGTGGTACCACCATCGAGTCTAACTGTACTACTGCCTAATAGGGTCTCGAGCTCTATGGAGGGGCAGTACCATCATTTGACAAGCAATACCACCGTTTGGTAGCTAATAACTATCGGACGGTACCATCGCAGACCTAGGTAGTACCATCGCCCAATGGTTTTGGGAAATTGGTCCCTAGGCGATTCCATCATCCTAGTCTAGCGGTGCCACCTAGATTTGAATTTATGAAATATTATTGAACATAGTTTTCAAAAGTCCTCTAAACTAAGTTCAACTTATGGAATGATCTAGAGAAGAAAACTTTCTCTTTAAATGCTAAAGCGATAGATGCTTTATTTTGTATTCTTGATAAAAATGAATTTAATTAGGTTTCTATATGCGAAACTATGCATGATATTTGACACACACTTGAAATCACACACGAAAGCATAAGTAGAGTTAAAATCAAATTGTTCCTCATTTAAAGATTTTATAAAAATATCAGCTAATTGATATTTTGTATCAATAAATTCTAAAGTTATATCATGGTTATTAATATGATCTCTTATAAAATGATGCATAATATCAATATGTTTAGTTCTAGAGTGTTGAATGAGATTTTTTGTTAAACATATTACACTAGTGTTATAACATTTTCTAGGAATATTTTTGAAGTGAATTATGTAATCTTCTAATGTGTTTCTCATCCATATAACTTATGCACAACATGCACTTGTTATTATATATTTGGCTTCGACTATAGATAATGCAATTGAATTTTGTTTTTTGAAAGACCAAGATACAAATGCATGACCTAATAATTGACATATTCTAGATATGCTTTTTCTATCTATTCTACCTCCAGCAAAATCAACATCAGCATAAGTAGTTAATTCAAAGTTCTCAGATTTTAGATACCATAATTCTAGATTATGAGTTTCTTTTAGGTATCTAAGAATTCTTTTAACAACTTTAAAGTGAGATAGCTTAGGATTAGATTGAAATCTAGTATAAAGTCAAATACTATACATAATGTCTTGTCTAGTTGCGTGAGGTATATAGTAAACTGCCTATCATACCCCTATAAGTTTTTTTGTCAAAGTTTTCTTCATTCTCATCCATATCTAACTTAGTGGAAATGCTCATTAGTGTATTGATAGCCTTTGAACTATTTATATTAAATCATTTTAGTAAATCTAATGCATATTTAGTTTGATTAAGAAAAAATTCATCACTTAGTTGTTTGATTTGTAAACCTAAGAAAAAGGTTAATTTACCCATTAAGCTCATTTCAAACTCTTGGCTCATACTTTTGGCAAAAGATTCACATAAAGACTCATTTATGGAACCAAAAATAATGTCATCAACATAAATTGAACAACAAGAAAATTATTTTTAAATTTTTTAATAAATAATATAGTATCGACCTTACTTTTTAAGAAATTATTTTGGATAAGAAAGGAACTAAGTCTCTCATACCAAGCCCTTGGGGCTTATTTTAATTCATAGAGAGTCTTAGATAACTTAAACATATGATTAGGAAAAAGAATATTCTCAAATCCGAGTGGTTGTTCAATATAAACTTCTTCGAAAATAAAACCATTTAAAAAGACACTTTTAGCATCCATTTAAAATAACTTAAAATTATTACAACAACATAGGTAAGGAACATCCTTATGATTTCTAATCTTGCCATAGGAGCGAAGATTTCCTTATAATAGATATCTTCTTCTTAGTTAAAACCTTTGGCCAATAATCTTGCCTTGTTTCTAACCACAATACCAAGTTCATCTTGCTTGTTTCTAAAGACTCATTTAGTACCAATCACTAAATGGTCACTAGGTCTAGGAACAAGCTTTCACACCTTATTTCTCTCAAATTGATTTAACTCTTCTTGCATTGCGATAACTAATGAATCAATTTTCAAGACATCGTCAATGCATTTTAGTTCAATTTGAGATAAAAAGGTAGTGTTAGCAATAAAATTTTTAAAGGAAGAGCGAGTTTGAACACCTTTTGATGTATCTCCTATGATTAGCTCCTTAGGATGAGCATCTATATACTTCCATTCCTTAGGTAATGATACTTTGGAAGAAGATGCATCCAAGTTGCTAGTGGGAAGAGAAGTCTTATTCAAATTTAAAGCATCAAAATCAAAATCAAAATCATCATCAAAATCATTTTTCTTAAAATTAAAAATTTTATTAAAAATAATATGAATAGATTTTTCTATAACTAAAATTCTTTTATTAAAAGCATGAAATGCTTTAGAGGTAGAAGAATAACAAAAAAAATACCTTCATCGGATTTTGTATCAAATTTTTCTAAAGCATCTTTTTTGTTTAAAATAAAATATTTATAATAAAAAATTTTAAAATATAAAAAATTAGGTCTTTTGTTATTCTACAATTTATAATGAGTTTTGGAAAGTATTGGTCTTACTAGAACCCTATTCATGATATAGCATGCCATATTAATGGCTTTGGCCCAAAAATATTTGGGTAAGCTATATTCATTTAACATAGTTCTTGTATTTCTTGTAAGCTCCTATTTTTTTTTTAACTACTCCATTTTGTTATGGGTTTCCTGGAGTAGAAAAATTATGGTTGTAGCCATTTGACTCACAAAATTTTTGAAAATCATGATTTTGAAACTCACCATCGTGATCACTAGGAATCATAAAGCCTTTTTCATTTTGAACAAGTTTACAAAATTTTGAAAAGTATTTAAAACAATCACTTTTGTATGCCAAGAAGTATGTTCAAGTGTATCTACTATAATCATCAACAATTATAAAGGCGTATTTGCTACCTCCTAGGCTTGTTGTATCAATTGGTCCAAATAAATCCATATGGATCAATTACAATGGTCTAGAGGTGCTTATTTGATTCTTTGATTTGAAACTACTTTTTATTTATTTTCCTAGTTGACATGCATCACAAATTTTGTCTTTGACAAACTTGATGCTAGGCATTCCTCTTACAAGTTCTCTAGTTGAAATTTGAGAGATTAGTTTCATGCTAGCATGACCTAATCTCCTATGCCAAAGCCAAGCATCATCGTTTAAAGCCGAAAAGCATGTTTTATCACAAAGATCGTTAATGTCAATAGTATACACATTATTATGTTTTAAGAAAATCACAGATATATTTTTGTATGGTATTTCAATTATATAAGCATTAGATTCAAATCTTATAATATATCCTTTATCATACAATTGACTAATGCTTAGTAAATTATGCTTTAAACTATCTACTAATAACACATCTTCAATCAAGAGGTTTGACTTGTTACCTATGGTTCCTTTGCCAATAATTTTACCTTTGTTGTTGTCTCCGAAGGTAACATACCCTTCGTCTTGGCTAGTGAGCTTAGAGAATTGAGTTGGATCTTCGGTCATATGCCTTGAGCATCCACTATCAAGATATCATCTCTTGCTCCTAGCTTGTGATTGTAAACACATCTATAAGAAAGGAGGTTTTCTTTTAGGTACCCATTTGACTTTGGGTGCCTCATTAATTGATCTACCTAATTTATCAATTTTCATTGAGTCATTTATGGTTCCTTTAGGAACCCAAATTAACTTATATGGACTATACTTTTAAATGGACATTTATAAGCATAATGTCCAAATTTATAATAAAAGTTACATTTGTTTCGGGGTGAAACATGTAATATTGAGCCTTTCATGAAGATCGTTGGCTTTTGTCGAGTATTGCTCATAAAGCTAATTCCTTTCTTTTTATGAACATGACCTTTGTTAGCAAAGATCATGTTTAAGGAATTGCTTTTGATTTTAAACTTTTTTAGAGTTTGTTGTAGTAATAAAATTTTCCTTTTAAATGTCCTTAATTCTTCACATTTGGTGCAAGGCAACATTTCATTATTATGCTCAATTTTTAATCTATCAAATTTATTAATAAGAGGGACTTGCTTCTTTTTTAATAATTTATACTTTTTACTAACTAATTTACATTCATCAAATAAATCATGAAAAACATTCAATAATTCATCAAAAGATAAATGAGCTTCGATTGAGTTACTTACCTCATCGCCAAACATCATTAATGTGTAGTTAGCAACTTCTTTGTTGGTTGGCTCCTTGTCTTCGGATATGCTTGAATCATCCCAAGTAGCTTTGAGCATTTTCTTTTTCTACGATTGCTTCTTCACTTGGGGATATTTATTTTTGAAGTGTCCTGACTTCTTGCATTCGTAGCAAATTATTTGGTCCTTTTTTAGTTCACTTTTATTTTTAGTGTCATGTTTAGTTTTGTTTCTTTTTATGAATTTTTTAAATTTCCTTGTAAGAAGTGCTAAGTCATCATCATCATCATCATCATCACTTGAGTTTTCTCTCAAGTGGTCTTCTTGAGTTCTAAGTGTCAAATCCTTCCTATTTTTTGGAAGGTTATTCTCAAGTTCATCACATGCAATGCATGTCATTTCGTATGTCATCAAAGACCCGATAAGTTCTTCGAGCGGAAAGTTATACAAGTTCTTGGCTTCTTGTATTATCGTTACTTTAGGATCTTAACTTTTTGGAAGGGATCTTAATATTTTGTTAACAAGTTCAAAATTAGAAAAACTTTTACCAAGTGCTTTTGGACCATTGACGACATCCGTAAACCGGGTGTACATAACTCCAATGGTCTCGCTTGGTTTTATATAAAACAATTCATAGCTATGAACCAAAAGGTTAATTTTTTACTCAACCCTACTTGTGTCTTCGTGTGTGATTTCAAGTGTATGCCAAATCTCATATTTAGTTTCGTAAATAAAAACCCGATTGAATTCATTTTTATCCAAAGCACAAAACAAAGCATTCATTGCTTTGGCATTCAAAGAGAAAGTCTTCTTCTCTAAATCATTCCATTCATTCATTGGATTAGAAGACTTTTGAAATCCATTTTCAACAATATTCCATAACTCGAAATATATAGAAATCAAGAAAATTCTAAAACAAGTAGTCTGTTGTATTGAACATAGGGGACGTGTAATAGAATGACCCTCATGATTGTTGGTAAAAGTCATCTCTCTTGGGTTTTAAACCAAATTGAGAGTAACCTTACTTTGATACCAATTGTTAGGATCAAGTTGGCACTAAGAGAGGGGCTGAATTACTACATGCGTTAAAAAACATTTACGATTCGGAATACTTTTGGCTTGATAAAAATCGTATCGAAAAAGTATTTTACTTTGAAAATGTTTGTAAAGAAAGTAAGGTAGTATGCAGTAAAACTAAATAGCAAAGATGACAAGGAAGAGAGTGCGCACAAAATTTATAGTGGTTTGGTTGTTGTGACTTACATCCACTACCGATTCCTCCTCCATCAAGGTCACTGGCTTGCACTTTTAATCTTCCTTCAATAGGCAAAGATCAACTATCCATTTATAGATCTTTTCTTCTTTTAACAGATTTAGGAGGCAACCTTTACACTTTGCTCACTCCTCCTAAAACAGATTTTTAGAGTGGAACAAGAGAATATGAACTCTCAAGAGATTACAATAGCGTTTTCACTAAGATCTTAGAATTTTTGTTTATTTTTATGTACTTCACAAGCAGAAAAGTGTGGGGTATTTATAGGCCTCAATTGGTTTAAAAAATAAAGCCAAAAAAGGTTCATCTCGGATTTTCAGTGTACTAGTGGTACCATTGCTTGTGTCGGCCGGTACCATTGCCAGTACTCTCTGACACTAGGTGGTACCACTGCCTAGTCCAGTGATACTACTATTAGATAGAGTCTCGGCTACAGACCTAGGCGGTACCACCGTTTGCTTTGGTGGTACCACTGCCTAGACCTCCTGGGAGACTTAGCCCTAAGCAATTCCATCGCCCAATCCTAGCAATGCCACTACTAAATAAGTTCTAGGTCATTATTTGGGCCATCAATCCAGCCCAAACCAGTCTTGATTCGGGTCCAATTCATCCCTAATTGAGTTAGTGGGATTACCTCCCAATTCTAACTCAAACTAAGTTCTAACTATGATGGTTAAGTCATTAACAATGAAAATTATGTCCGATATGTCAAATGTTCTTCTGACAAAATTTTGATTAGCTTCCGATAATCTTCTAAGGAACTTTCGATGGACTATTGGTGACCTTTCGATGGACTCCCAACAAGCTCTTAGTGAGCTCTTGATGATCTTCTCGATTAATTCCTGATGAACTTTTCGGTGAGCTCTCGACGAACTTCTCAGTAAGCTCCGATGAACTCTCGATGAACTCCTGATGAACTTTTCGATGAGCTCCTGACGAACCTCTCAGCGAGCTCTAGCAAAACTCTCAATAAACTTCTCGGTGAACTCCCGACGAACTCTCAATGGACTCTCAACGAATCATCTGATCTTTGACTCCGACATAACATCAACTTTATGCCTTATTCATGATTGTAGTTAATCCTGCAATACTTTTCTGAATATATGGATTAGATCAATAATTTATTAATTGATTTCATCATCAAAATCTGAGATTTAATAATCCCTTGAGGTTATACTAAGATACTGATTGTCTCGATCCCCACTAGAAGTCTGCCGGAGACTTCCATTTCACATGCTGAGGGTGTCGTGTGACTCGCTAGAAAAATAGTGGGAGTACACCAAGATAGAAGTCTTTATCTTGATTATTTATATTTTAATAAAATCTACATGATATTTATTTCTATTGTATCTTTATTTTTAGAAAATGTCACTATTAGACCCTCTACGTGGCATACTTGATGTCAATCGCCTCACTGGTCTAAACTATGTGGATTGGCTCTGTAACTTAAGAATAGTTCTCACAGTAGAGAAAATCGTATTCATCTTTGATATAGTGATGCCTACGCCCAAGAAAGGGGCAAGCGAGGATGAGATCACTCACTACATGAAGTACACAGATGACTCTACCCTTGCTCAATGTTACATGTTGGGCTCTATTGTTAAATCTTGGCAACAAAACGCAAGAGAGGATGATGCACCGAAGAATCAGATGAAGTTCTGACCAATGATGTGCTAGGCAATAGAATGTCAATTCGCATTGTAATAATTGTTTAGATCGAAGTAGAGTTTTTATTTATATGTGTGTAGGATTAACTATGATAATGATGAAGACATAAAGCGAAACAAAGTGTTAAAAGATCAGTGTGATGGATTGTTGAGAGTTCGAGAGTTCGACGGAAGTCCGAAGATTTATTAGGAGTGCTGTCGAAATTGGCCGAGAACGAGTAGGGAGCTTGCCGAAGGGTTTTCGAAAGTTTATCGGAAGGTTCGTCGAAAGTTCATGAAGCTTGCCAAGAAAGATCGAAGCTTGCCAAAGAAGCTCATTGGAACTCGCCAAGATCATCGTGAAGTCCAGGAGCTTGCCGGGAGTCCACAGAATAGTTTCCGAGGGTTCATAAGACCGCTAAGTTTGTCTAAGCTCACTGGAAGAAGTCTTGACTTGTGGACTTTGTAATAGCTTAGGAAATGTCTTTAAAATTAATAGTTAGCACGTAAATTGGTTTAGGATTAGGTGTTAATCCTTTAAACCAAGTAGGGGCCAATTGGGCCCGATATCGGACTGGTTTGGGCCAAGTTTAAGGCCCAAACCAGTGTGCTGAAAAGGCTAGGCGGTGGCACCGCCTAGTGCCCGAGAGCCCGGGCGGTGGCACCGCCGGGCTGGGCAGTGGTACAGTCACTCTACAACAAGCCTCGGCAGTGGCACCACCCAGTACGTAGTCAGTCTGACAACTAACAAGCGGTGGCACCGCGATTAATAGGCGGTGGCATCGCCAGCACCGAGAAGAACGAAAGTGGCTCCAAATTTAAATCCTCTTGAGGCCTATAAATACCCCTCTCATTCATGGTTGAAATGGTGCCTAGAACTGAGAAAAAAAGAGGGAAAACTTTCTTGAAATAGTGTCAAAATCTTCCTCTAATTTTAAGGGTGTTATAGTCCAACAGAGTGGTGAGAGGCCTTGTAAGGGTTATCTTCTAAGCCCATCAAAAGGAGAGGTGTTATAAAGGAGTCCATCCTTGCCCGTCGGAAGGAGGATAGCTAGTGAAAAGCCGGTGGCCTCAAGTGAAGAGGAATCGGGAGTGGATGTAGGTCTTATGACTGAACCACTATAAATCAGTTTGCGTTTATATTCTTACAATTTATTTTACTGCAAACCATCTTCACTTTGTGCTAGTCATATGTGCCCTGCAATCCATTCACATGAGTGATGACACTTATGACTTAATATGCACTTTTTCTTTGCTTATTATTAGACATTTTATCACTTTATCTTGCGTGTTGCATATATTGTGATGTCCTTGGATCTGTGCAATGGGAATCGGATCGTGATGAGATCACGATAATGAGACCGATTCACCTTTAAACATAGACCCTGAATTATCCTGGTCATAGGTTACTCGAGAAGGACATCGAGATAACTAAATAGACTGGTGTGTATACCCATCCATATGATGGTGGTAGCTGGTCTCATAGCTACTCGTGTGGGGACACTAAGGGTACAGTGCAGGTGCTCATTGGGGAATGAGTTCACTGATTGATCCGCCTACGGAATGCTGGATGGTTAATGATACCTCACGTCAAACAGTGATTCCGTAATCCCTGTAGTGTATCTGGACCTTAGACTTGAGACACCAAGGATGCCCTATATGAGTACTCCACTCTTTAATACCAGACTTATAGGTTTAGAAAGTTCTAGATCTAGTATAATCGGTTATTGGGAGTGGTAGCCAACCTTACGAGGGCTATTGAGTGTTAATAGAGGATCATCCGCTCTCGGTATCATGAGAAAAATATCCCATGTGTTCTTGCTCGAACAAATCCTTGGCCAAGGTTATTCGGGTTAAGAGAGAAAGAGTTCTCCGGGAAAATCTAACAAGAGCAAGACTCGAGGAGAGACCATATAGGCCTGACAGCACTGAGCCCAGTATAGGGTCTCTGGGATATTGGATGGATGAGGGACTATAGATTCATGATAACTGAGGACAGATAGGTCCAAAGGATTGGATTTCCATATATCGTCTAGGGGTCACAGCGTTGTGGCTTGGTACGTCTGTAGTCGATGAGTTGGGTGAATTATTATCTCTATAATAATTCACTAAGTCAAAAGGAGTTCTGACAAGTATGACTCACGGCTAGCTTGATATTGGGCCTAAAGGGTCACACACATATGGTAGGTTTTGCGACGAGTAGAGGTTCGGATATGAGATATCCGTTGAACCCCCTATCTTATTGGATATCCATTAAGTCCATGAATTATTGGATCCTAAGATGAGATCCAATAATTACTAATAAGAGATTATTGGGTAGAGACCCACTAATTCAAGAGGTTTGAGTAATTGGATGGAGATCCAATACCTAATAGGATAAAAGATCCATTAGGATTTTCAGGAGGCCTCTATAAATAGGAGGGAACTAAAGCTCTATAGGCTGAGGGTTTTCTTTTGGTAGTCACCTCATGTTCTCCTCTCCCTAGAGAGAGAGTTATATCGTTGCAATCCCTGTCGTGTGGATACCGTTAGAGAGGAGGACGCTTGACCTCCTTCATCCTCCCCCACAGATCTGTAGGAATTCAGGGATATACGATCTCCCTAAGAATTTTCTTTTACATGTACAATTTTGCGGATTTGTTTTTGACGTGCCGATCTTCGCACGATGATGGAAACTTTCTACGAAAAATCTGGAGTTTTGTTTTTCTATTCTTCCATTGCACATGTGATGTCGCTCCCTTGAAGGATTTCCCAACAGTGGTATCAGAGCCAGGTTGTTCATGCAAAGATCGGATCTTAAATTGCATGTGTTGTGTTTTGGATCTGCTTTTGATGCCAAAATCATTGGCGCAAAAGGGCTGTAGGGCAGCAAGCTCGTTACGCTCTTCACTCGTGTGGCCAAGGTCGCTTGCGGCCTTGCTACCTATTGGCGGCGACCATCGGCCGGCGGGTTGCTAGCCGCAAGCTACCTACGTCGGGCGTGGCCCGCCCGCAGGGCATTGGCGGCGCTGCACTCGCGGCAGCGCCGCTAGGCTCCGCTGGCGCTGCACCACACTGGGGCGGCCAGCGCCGCGCCTCTCCGCGCAATGGGCCTCCGGTAGGTGGTGGCGATCAAGCGTAGTAAGGTGAGGGATTAGGGTTTTAGGGTAAAAGATGGTTTTGCCCCTCAGAATTTTAGAAATTCCAGATTCTATCCCTTTTGACAAAATTACCAAAATACCCTTAGGAATTTAAAAATTTCCTTTATGTCCTTGATTTTAGAAAAATAAATATGTTAATTAAATAGTTTAATTAACTATTATTTTCTTTATCTAGTAGTCCTATAAAATAACATATACATGTGATGTATGATGTGGACAGATGATCATGGACCTATGATGTGATGTGTGTACATGTGATTATTATTATTTGGGCCTGCGAGCCCTCTATTTTTCTCATTTATTATCGGGCTTGCGTGCCTGTAATTATGTTGTAATTACATGCGGAGGCGCAGCGGTAGCGTGACTCACGAGGCCGAGACGAACGATCCGATGCATGGAGATGCGTTGAGATGCCAACGGATCCGACGAAGCGAGATGGACAATCACAGGGCATAGAGATGCATCGAAGTACACATAAATCTTGATGTGAGTGATTGGGCCCACTGGCTTGGGCCTGATCACATTAGGATGTGGTCCATGATCATCTGGTGTGATTGCTCATGTGATGTGTGATTAGATATACACATACTAGATATGTATATATATATTTGCATACGATGTAGATATATATATTAAATACGTATGTGTGTGACACATTATGTTAGGAGACCAAATCAAAAATCCTCTCCATTAATAATATTAAGTCGGTAAATGTGAGGCAATTAGATTGACCCACGTGGCCTTCCATCGTTATAGCTAGGAACCGATTCCCGGTGTAGGTTGAGTTGGTTGAGTCCCTCGAGACTCACCTATATCACGTTTCGCTATCTTATCTATGATATAGAGATATTACTGGTGACCTGAGAACATGATATGCTTGGTCGAGTCCCTCAAGAGTATATCACCGAATCAGACTCATCTTGTAACGATGGTGATGACTTAACCGAACATCATGGTTGGTCGAGTCTCTTGAGGCCATGGTGGTTCGAAGGCCGAAGAGGACGGGAATCACAAGGAGTTGTGATTGACAAGAGTTGCCTACCTTTACGGGCTTAACATGATTGGTCAAGTCTCTCGAGGTTACGTTAAGACATTGATTGGATCTCGATCCCCACTAGAGATCCGCTGGGGTCTTTGATTCACATACCGGAGGGTGTTGTGTGTCTCACGAAAAATTAGTGGGAGTACATTAAGATAGAAGTCCTTATCTTAACTATTTAATTTTTGTAAAGTTTGCATGCTATTTATTTCTGCTACATCTTTAATTTCAGAAAATGTCACTTTCAAATCTTTTACGTGGCATACTTGATGCCAACCGCCTCACTGGTCCAAATTATACGGATTAGCTTCGCAATCTAAGAGTCGTTCTCACGGCGGAGAAAATCACGTATGTCCTTGATACAGTGATCCCTACGCCCGACGAAGGGGCAAGCTAGGATGAGATTACTCGTTATGTGAAGTACTTAGATGATTCCAATCTACTCAGTGTTATATGTTGGCCTCTATGTCTATTGAGTTACAGAGACAACATAAAAATATGGATGCTAATTCCATACTCCTGTATCTCCGCAAACTGTTTGAGGAACAGGGAAGAACTTAGCGATATGAGATATCAAAGAGTCTTTTCCGTGCCAGGATGATTGAGGGGACATCGATTCAGAACCATATCCTTAAGATGATTGAGTGGATCGAGAAACTCACAGGTCTAGGAATGGTCCTAGAGGATAACCTCTATGTGGATCTTATGCTTTAGTCCTACCAGATTCCTTTTCTCAGTTTATAATGAATTTTAATATGAATAAACTTGAGGTGACCCTCCCAGAGCTCCTCAATATGTTGAGAGAAGCAGAGAGCACCATCAAGAAAGAGAAGCCGGTTCTCTACACTGGTGAGACCAGAAAGAAAAGGAAGGTTGAGAAGACCCTTAAGAAGGGCAAGGGCAAAATGGGTAAGGCAAAGGTTGCCAAGAAAGACCCAACAAAGGACAAAGGCCAATGCTTCCACTACGGCAAAGATGGGCACTGGAAGAGAAACTACAAAGAGTACCTTACCAAGAGGGCAAAACAAAAGCTTCTAAAAGCTTTAGGTACATTCATGACCAGTCTCCATTTGTCAAAATCTTTTGATAACACATGGGTATTGGATACCGGGAGTGCTTATCATATTTGTAATTTGTTGCAGGTTCTGGTAGGACCTAAGAGATTGAACAGAGGTGTGATGGACCTTAAGATGGGCAATAGAGCAAAGGTTGCTGTAGTGGCTGTTGGCAAGGTCACCTTACATCTACCTGGCGGAGCTATTATTGCATTAGATGCATGCTATTATGTTCCTTCTATTATCAAAAATATTATTTCCATTTCATGTTTGACAGTTATTGGATATAAATTAGTTTTTGAGAACAATGGTTGTTCAATAATATTAGATGATCAGATCATCACGAGAGGAACATTGCATAATGGTTTATTTATGCTAGATACAGCTCCACATATCATGAGTATAAGTGAGTCTAAGAGGAAATGAGAAGAGGTGAACAATGCATATCTTTGGCATTGTAGGCTAGGTCACATCCACAAGGGAAGGATTCAAAAGTTGCTAAAAGATGGATATCTAGATCCATTTGACTATGAGTCATATACGACATGTGAACCTTGCCTTCGGGGAAAGATGACCAACTCTCCATTTAGTGGAACTAGAGAGAGAGCCACTGAGTTACTAGAACTCATACATAGTGATGTATGCGGTCCCATGTCGACTCATGCCATAGGTGGTTACTCCTACTTCATTACTTTCACTGATGATTTCTCAAGATACGGACATGTGTACTTGATGAAGTACAAGTCTAAAGCTTTTGAGAAATTTAGGAAATATAAAAATGAAGTGGAGAACCAAACAGGAAAGAGTATTAAAACCCTTCGATCAGATCGAGGAGGTGAGTACTTGAGTACAGAGTTCACCCAGTTCCTCAAAGACTATGGGATCTTATCCCAATGGACACCTCCTTATACACCACAGCTTAATGGTGTATCAGAAAGGAGGAATCACACTGTTAGACATGGTGCGTTCCATGATGTGTTTCACGACCTACCCATCTCATTCTGGGGATATGCCCTAGAGACCGCAGCTTACCTTCTGAACAGAATTCCAACCAAGTCAGTGATGTCTACTCCATATGAGATATGGGAAGATGATCTTAAGATTGTTAAGATTTGGGGCTGCCCTGCCCACGTTAAGAGACACAACCCTGACAAGTTGGAATCCAGAATGGAATGGTGCAAGTTCGTGGGATACCCCAAGGAAACTTGTAGGTATTATTTCTATCACCCTGAGGACCAAAAGGTCTTTGTAACCAAGAGAGCAGTGTTCCTTGAGAAGGAACACATTCTTGGTGGAGATAGTGGGAGCATGATAGAATTGAGTGAGGTTGGAGAACCTAGCTCAAGCACCATTCCACAACCAAAGTCTGTTCAAATACCTAACACACAAATTTCAATTTTATGTAGGTCCAATAGAGTATCCCATCCTCTTGATAGATATGTGGGACATATTAGAAGAGAGGATGTTGAGGATATTGATCCTTAGACCTACGAGGAGGCTATTATGAGCATAGACTCCAGGAAATGGCAAGAAGCTATGAATTCAGAAATGGATTCCATATACTCCAATAAGATTTGGAACCTAGTTAATACACCTGAGGGTATTATACCTATTGGCTGCAAGTGGATCTTCAAAAGGAAGATTGGAGTAGATGGAAAGGTAGAGACCTATAAAGTAGTAAAAAGTATCCCTAAGTACTTGAGAAGGACTAAGGATCTTTTACTGGTATATGGAGGTAGTAACCTCAGGGTTGAGGGCTACACAGACTCGAGCTTCCAGTCCGATGTCGATGATAGTAAGTCTAATTCAGGGTATGTGTTCACCTTGAATGGAGGAGTAGTATGCTGGAAGAGTTCCAAGCAAGACACTACAACTGACTCGACCATAGAGGCGGAATACATTGCTGCAGCAGAAGCAGCAAAGGAGGGAGTCTGGATGAAGAAGTTCATCACAGATCTAGGAGTCATCCCGAGCAGCGAGGAGCTGATTCCTTTATATTGTGACAAATATGGGATGATTACTCAAATAAGGGAACCCGGGTCTCATCAGAAGTGTTCTGAGGAGGTTCCAACTTATTAGAGAGATCGTGGCCCAAAGAGATGTAGTAGTGGAAAGAGTTCCATCCGAAGATAACATTGCAAATCCACTAACAAAGCCATTAACTCAGATTGTCTTTGAGCGTCACAAAGGTCTGATAGGGATCAGACATGTTGGTGATTGACTTTAGGTCAAGTGGGAGATTGCTAGTCATATGTGCCCTGCAAGCCAATCACATGAGTGATGGCACTTATGACTTGATATGCACTTTTTCTCTTTACTTATTATTAGGCATTTTATCACTTTATCTTATGTGTTATATATATTGTGATGTCCTTGGATCTGTGCAATGGCAATCGGATCGTGATGAGATCACGATAATGAGATCGATTCACCTTTAAAAATAGACTCTGAATTATCCTAGTCATAGATTACTCAAGAAGGACATCGAGATAACCGGATATACTAGTGTGCTGTATACCCGTCCATATGATGGAGGTAGGTGGTCTCATAGCTACTCGTGTGGGGACACTAAGGGTACAGTGCAGGTGCTCATTGGGGAATGAATTCACTGATTGATTCGCCTATGGAATGCTGGATGGTTAATGATACCTCACGTCAGATAGTGATTCCGTAGTCCCAATAGTATATCTGGTCCTTAGACTTGAGACACCAAGAATGTCCTGTATGAGTACTCCATTCTTTGATACTAGACTTATAGGTTTGGAAAGTTCCAGATCTAGTACAATCGATTATTGAGAGTGGTAGCCAACCTTACGAGGACTATTGAGTGTCAATAGAGGATCATCCACTCTCGGTATCATGAGAGGAATATCCCATGTGTTCTTACTCGAACAAATCCTTGGCCAAGGTTATTCGGATTGAGAGAGAAAGAGTTCTCCAGGAGAATCCGAAAAGTGCAAGACTCGAGGAGAGACCGTATGGGCCTGACAGCACCATGCCCAGTATAGGGTTTTTAGGATATTGGATGGATGAGGGACTATAGATACATGGTAATTGAGGACAGATAGGTCCAAAGGATTGGATTCCCCTGTATCGTTTGGGGGCCATGACGTAGTGGCCTGGTACGTCCGTAGTCGATGAGTTGAGTGAATTATTATAGAGATAATAATTCACTAAGTTAGAAGGAGTTCTGACAAGTATGACTCACGGCTAGCTTAATATTGGGCCTAGAGGGTCACACACATATGGTAGGTGTTACGACGAGTAGAGGTTCGGATATGAGATATCCGCTGAACCCCCTATCTTATTAGATATCCATTAAGCCCCTGAATTATTGGATCTTGAGATGAGATCCAATAATTGCTAATAAGAGATTGTTGGGTAGAGACCTACTAATCCAAGAGACTTGGGTAATTGGATGGAGATCCAATACCCAATAGGGCAAAAGATCCATTAGGGTTTTCAAGGTGCCTCTATAAATTGGAGGGAACCAAAGCTCTATAGGCTGAGGGTTTTCTTTTGGTAGCCATCTCCTGTTCTCCTCTCCCTAGAGAGAGAAGTGCATCGTTGCAATCCCTACCGTATGGATACTGCTGGAGAGGAGGACGTTTGACCTCCTTCATCCTCTCTCACAGATCTGCAGGAATTTAGGGATATACGATCTCCCTAGGTATCTTCTTTTACACATGCAATTTTGTGGATTTATTTTTGATGCACCGATCTTCACACGACGATGGAAACTTTCTATGAAAAATCTGGGGTTTTGTTTTCTATTCATCCGCTGTGCATGTGATGTCGCTCCCCTGAAGGATTTCCCAATACTTTGGTGCTCTACCTTCTCATCTCCTTCTTACGAATCAATTTACTTCTTAAGCATCTTTCATTATGGATTTAATCGAAGCATCATTTTCAACATACAAAGTTTATGAAAGTTGTTTAAATCGTCAAAATTTATCGTATTTATCCACTACACTAATTCACCCCCCCCCCTCTTAGTGCCACTCGATCCCTAACTATTGGTATCAGAGACACGTTATTTCTCATTCGGATTTACACTCGTAAGAAATGACTCTTCATGGCTTTCAAGAGGGCTTTTTGGTTATTCGTCCACCGTTCTTTAATGGATTGGACTACACCTATTGGAAAACTCGAATGAGAGTTTTCTTGCTTTCAATGGATTTAGATTTGTGGAACGTCATTGAAAACCATTTTTAACTTTCCTCTAAACTAACGAACGAATGGTCAGATTTGGAGAAAAGGTCTTTTTCTTTGAATGCTAAGGTTATGAATATCTTATTTTGCGCTTTAGACAAAAATGAGTTCAATCGGATTTCTACATGCGAAACGGCTTTTGAAATTTGGCAAATACTTGAAATCACACATGAGAGAACTAGTAGAGTTCAAGACTCGAAAGTAAACCTCTTATTGCATGATTTTAAGCTTTTTCGAATGAAACCAAGCGAAACTATCGGTGACATGTACACCCGTTTCACGGATGTTGTCAATAGTCTAAGAGCTCTTGGTAAATGTTTTTCAGATTTTGAACTCGTAAGCAAGATTTTAAGATCCCTTTCAAAAAGGTGGGATCCTAAAGTAACCGCAATACAAGAAGCTAAAAATCTAAATGACCTTCCGATAGAAGAACTCATTGGCTCATTAATGACATATGAAATGAGTCTCCTAGAACATTTTGAACTCACTGAACACTTAAACCACCTTCCAAAGAATAGAAAGGATTTGGAAGTCCAAACTATGAAATGCCACTTGAGTGATGACTCAAGTGATGAGGACAATGAAGAGGACATTGAACTTTTAATGAATCTTAATAAGTTCATTAAATAAGAATCTATAACTAAAGATGAACTTGAATGGAGGAAGAGGCCAAAGATGAAGAAGAAGCGCAAAAAAGAATCAAATGATGAAACGAATTGGGCTTTGACGGGCTTCGACTACAAGGTAAGCAACTTAACTCCCTCAAATTATTTTGAATTACATGATGTTTTTCATGAGTACTTAATTTACTTAGTAGGAAATAAAAATTGTTTTAAAAAAAATTATACTATGTTTTTCCTTCTAGAAATTTTTAAAAATTAAAAATTTATACGATGATTGCATGATGATGCTTAAAACGTCAAATCTTTTGTGAATGATAATTCTTGTACAAAAAAATTCCATGTATGCTTTCCGTATCGGTTTTCGACTTTAAACATCATGCACATCTATGTATGTTATTCTTAAAAGTGTTTTGATGATAAATGCTTGTATCATGCTTATGATATGAAATCTTCTATTTTAGATTAATTGGTCTAAATTTTTTATGATGAAATTTTTTAGATGACATGTTACATTTTTTTTTATGTAACTTGAGTTTCAGTTTTAAACTTGATACACATCTTTTATACAAAAGAAATGAGCTTGCTTACATGTAATATATCTATGTTGCTCTTTATAAAATTCCCGAATGAAAGATTTTGATGATTTTTTGGAATTACATAATGATACTCTTGGTGCTAAAAGTGATACATGATTTTAGAGCTCTCATACTAAACTAGAATCATGTAAGATGGTAAACATCTTGTTGTAGCTAACCACAATGAAAGAAAGAAGCTTTAGAACTAAAATGATTTTGATGATGTTTTAAAAAATTCATGGTTGATAATGATATAAAATGAAAATGTATGTGTATCTTGATGGTTTTGTATCGGTTTTTGATTTTAAATATGATGCACATCTTCTATACTAAAAACAATTCACATATAAAAATGAAAAATATACTATTATAATGCTTTAATGTTGATATTTTGTCTTGATGATTTTGATGACAAAACATATATTTTTGGAATTTATACAATGATGGTTTGAACATGATTGTTTGAAATCAATTGCATGAAATGAAAATGCATTTTCTATCTACTGAAATTAATGAACTCATTTCATGAATCATATGAATCTTTTGAATCAATTTTGAAAAATGCCACATACTTAATAAGTTACAATTTCATGATCTTTATGATGAAATTTGCCTTTCCATATTGAATATTAACATTTCTTTTTAAGGTAAAGTCATGCTTATAAGAAGCAAATCATATGAATAGAAATTTATAAAAACAAAATGCAATCCTCTATCTTATCGATTTTTCAATAAATCTATGCTTGTTATGTATGAATTTATTGAATGTAATTTTGATGATGATTTCGGATTTGACAAATGCTTGATTTATATTTATGATATAAGATATATTTTTTTATGAATCATGCATCAATCATGTTAAATGCTTCAATAATGTTCTATCTCCCTTAATTTATTTTGTTCTCCTATAATTCCTTTTTATTTACTAAAGAGGAGAACCTTTTAAATGAATCATGAATTCAAATAAAATGATACAAATGAATTACTTACTGATATATCTTTTTTAATGTGATGTCTTTCGGAATTCATGACATGATATGATTAAATCTCTAACTTATTCTTTTTATCATGGCTTGAAAAATGAATCATGCTTGATAATTTGCATTATGAGATTTAGCCTTTATATCTTGAACATTCATGCTTGTTTCTATTCAAACATAAAAGAAGACAATGGCATGTGTATACAAAATCAATGCAAATCACTAAAAGAGAAATGTATGTTTCTTGAACATCTCTCTTTCTCTAAAGTTTTGGATTTTTCAAATGAAAGACAAGTGATAAGTTCATTTATGACCTTGTTTGAATCTCGAAAGTAATTTTGATGAAGAGCTTGAAGTTGACGAATTGAATTTAAACTTTTACTCATGACTCTTCTCTTGATCTCTTGGAATCATGACTTTTTTATATGTTTGTAATGCTTGAATCAAGCTCTAAAAGATTTCATTTTTCTATAAAGATATTTTATTAAAATCATGATCTTGTAAATTATAACTTGAAGTTCTTTATAAATCAAGATCGTTTACCATGCTCCTTCCGTTTTATCAAAAGAAAACTCTTTAAATGAAATGTATCTTGTCTTTTGATTTCTTGGAATTCAATACTTAAATTTTTAAGAATTCGTGAACTTGATATCTTGATTCTTATGAAATGGGATCTTGATGAAAAATCTTATGCATGAATCAAGGTGCTTTGTATGCTATTCATTTTCAAATAAATCATGATCCTTGATTGTATGATTTTTTTACTCTATTAAAAGGATTTGTCAAATGAATCATGCTCTTCTTGACTTTTTTTTGATATCATAAAAATGACATGAATTCTTTGACTTGAATGCATCATGAAATGATTGAAATATTGATTGATGCAATCTTTCATATATATCATTTTATTTCCTCCCTTCTTTTCAATGTAGACTAAAGGGGGAGAGAAAATATGCTAGGTTGCAATTCAAGATTTGATTGTCATGATTACATTTTATCATGTTAGCTTGAATGTTAAATTCATATTCATGACTTGAATTTTGATGATTGAAAATTGATGAAATTTACTTTATGATGAATCATTGAATCATAATTTTCATACTTCCTAAATGGAATATTTATGAATCATGAATGTAAATTTTTGATACCCCATTGATCTCTTGATAAATATTTATCTTTGTTGATTGTTATAATTTTAAAATTCATGTAAAGGGAAAAGAATTATACTCTTCCCTTCTTTTTGACAAAAACAAAGGGGGAGAAAGTTTTTGCTAGCTAGAACATGCAAAGGAAGACAAAGCTTGCTCTTCTCAAAAGAGAAGAAAGAAATTACAAAATTGCATGCATATTGCAAAAGAAGCAAAGAAAGTACAACTTGCACATCTTTGAATACAATTTGCTTGTACTTCTCAAAGGAGATAGGGGGAGAAAGAATTCAAAAACTTACTATGATTGAATGTTTTAAAGTGATTAGAATTCAAAAACAGGTCTACTATCGATTAGGATTTGACAGTTGATGCTGGAGAAATTGACATTGCACCGGAAGTGATTACATCAGGATATTAGATGTCGAGCTGGAGGTCTGGTCGATAATCGATAGAAGGCTTCAGACGTCGGGCATCAAGCCAAGAAGAGAGGAGTTGTGCCAAGGATATCGGGGTTGCAGAGGTCAACCATCGATTGGGCACCAAAACGTAAGAGAGGACGATACGCCGAAGAATCGGATGAAGTACCGACCAATGACGTGCCAGGCAATAGAATGTCAATTAGCATTGTAATAATTATCTAGATCGAAGTAGAGTTTTTGTTTGTGTGTGTATAGGATTAACTACAATAACGATAAACGTAAAGCGAAACAAAGTGCCGAAAGACAAGTTTGATGGATCGTTGGGAGTTTGAGAGTTTGATGGAAGTCCGAAGATTCGTTGGGAGTGCTATCGGAACTGGCCAAGAATGAGTAGGGAGCTTGCTAAAGGGTTTTCGAAAGTTCATCGGAAGGTTCATCGGAAGTTCGTGGAGCTTGCCAAGAAAGATCAGAGCTTGCTAAACAAGCTCGTTAGAACTCGCCAAGATCATGATGAAGTCCAGGAGCTTGCCAGGAGTCCGTAGAATGGTTTTTGAGGGTTCATCGGAAGACCACCGGAAGTTCACCGGAAGCTCAATAGAAGAAGTCTTAACTTATGGACTTTGTAATAGCTTAGAAAATATCTTTAAAATTCATAGTTAGCACATAAATTGATTTAGGATTAGGTGTTAATCCTTTAAACCAAGTAGGGGCAATTGGGCCCAATATCGGACTGGTTTGGATTGAGTTTAAGGCCCAAACTAATGTGCTGAAAAGGTTGGGCGGTGGCACTACCTAGTCGAGAGCACAGGTGGTGGTGGCACCGATGATGCGCATCACCCGATGGCGGCATCGCCGGTGCGAGAGCCTGGCGGTGGTACCATCGCTAGGCAACAAGCCCAGCGGTGACACCACGGTTGGCACCGATGATTGTCGATCGACAACCGACAGTGGTAATGCCGACATCGAGAAGAACGAAAGTGATTCAAATTTGGGCTCCAAATTTGAATCCTCTTAAGGCCTATAAATACCCCTCTCATTCATGATTGAAAGGATGCCTAGAACTAAGAAAAAAAGAGGAAAAACTCTTTTGAAATAGTGTCAAAATCTTCCTTCTAAGTTTAAGGGGGTTCTAGTCTAAGAGAGGGGTGAGAGGCCTTATAAGGGTTATCTCCTAAGCCCGTCAAAAGGAGAGGTGCTATAAGGGAGTTCATCCTTGCCCGTTGGAAGGAGGATAGCTAGTGAAAAGCCAGTGGCCTCAAGTGAAGAGGAATCGGGAGTGGATGTAGGTCTTATGATCGAACCACTATAAATCGGTTTACGTTTATATTCTTACAATTTACTTTACTGCAAACTATCTTCACTTTGGTGCTCTACCTTCTCACTCCTTCTTACGAATCAATTTACTTCTTAAGCATCTTTCATTATAGATTTAATCGAAGCATCATTTTCAACATACGAAGTTTTCAAAAGTTGTTTAAACCATCGAAGTTTATCGTATTTATCCGCTGCACTAATTCACCCCCCCCCGTCTTAGTGCCGCTCGATCCCTAACAAGTGGTAGTTTGGTGGTGCCACCGCTAGACAGGGTCTAGCACTTTTGGTTGGGCCTTAAACCCGATCCAAACTAGTCCATTACCGGGCCCAATTGGCCCCTACCAGGGTTATAGGATTAACACTTAATGCTAACCCTAATTATATGCTAACTATGAAATTAAAGATATTTCCTAAGCTAATACAAAGTCTGAAAAGTCAAGATGTCTTTCAGCGAGCTTCCGATAAACTTTCGGAGGTCTTCCGACGAGCCCTCGGACACCATTCTGTGGACTCCCAGTAAGCTCCTGAATTTCACGACGATCCTGGCGAGTTCCGATGAGCTTCTTTGGTAAGCTTCAATTTTTCTCGACGAGCTCCACGAATATTCGATGAATCTTTCTGGCAAACTTTTGAAAATCCTTTGGCAAGCTCTCTACTTATTCTTGGCTAGTTCCGGCAGCACTCCGACGAACCTTCGGACTTCCATCAAACTCTCGAACTCCCAACAAATCCATCATACTTGACTCTGACACTTTGTTTCGCTTTATGTCTTCATCATTATCGTAGTTAATTTTGCACACATAAAACCTTGACTCTACTTCGATCTAGTCAATTACACGAATCAACCTCCTGTTGCTCGGCACGTCATTGGTCGACACTTCATCTAGTTCTTCGGTGTACCGTCCTCTCTTGTGGCCTGTTACCCAATCGGTGGTTGACCTCTGCAACCCCGATGTCCTTAGTGCAACACCACTCTTCTTGGCCCGATGCTCGATGTCCGAAGCCTTCTATCGATTATTGATCGGACCTCTGGATCGACGTCCAATATCCTGACGTGATTTCCTCCAGCACAACATTGATTCCTCTTGTGTCAATTGTCTAATCCTGATTGATAGTAGACCTGCGTCACTCAAAACGTAGTTAGACAATAAAATACTATCAATTAGTTTCATCATCAAAATCTGAGACTCAACAGTCTCCCTCTTTTTGATGATGACAACTAATTGATGACTAATAGAGTTAACCTTAACTCATCGGAGTTTAACCAAACTTCCCCTATCAATATGCTATATTGATAGAAACCTTCGATTATGCCAAATCTAAGTTACATTCATCACATGTTATGAGAAACATCAAAACATCATGCAAATATTTCAAACTATCATTACAATGCATGAAGTCATCAATCTACTTCTCCCCATGTCATCAACAAAAAAGAGAAGTTGCATTATAGCTAGTATTAAGGATATGTTGGTTTTATAATTATACTAGCAAGATTTATAACATTTAGGAATAGATTTGCAATACAACATTCAATCATAGCAAGTTTCAAGTTCAAGCATGATAAGTTTTACTTGCTTCTTGTGCAATGTTGCACTTTACTTCTTTTAAGATTGCAAGGTAGCAATTTGTTGGTAGTGTTCATGATAGCAAGTTCTTTTGAGCTAGCAAATTTTTTCATTTGGGTGTGCAAGCTAGCAAAAACTTTCTCCCCCTTTGTTTTTGTCAAAAAGAAGGGAAGAGTACAATTCTTTTCCCTTTACATGAATGCTAAAATAATAAATTTGCATCATGAATTTTCAACATATCAAGTCATGAATTCAAGGGAGTCATAAATAAATCATGATATCAAGGAAGTTGATGATAAGCAAGCAAGCAATAATGATAAGCAAGCTAGCATACTTTGCGATACGTAAGCTAACTCCCTTTCAATTTTTCTCTTTTAAAACTAAGTTTTGTCTTAGTAAGCTGTCAACTTTTTGTTTGTAATGACTTAGTAATTTTTGTAAAATTTACAACATTTTAACTATGCAAGCTCATGAGAATAAAAAATAATAATAATGTAACTTTGTAATTTCTTTCTTCTCATTTTGAGAAGTGCAAGTTTTGCCTTTTTACAAATTCTAGCTAGCTATGTTTGCTTTCATTTGTAATGTGTAAGCTAGCAAACCCTTCTCCCCCTTTATTAATATCAAAACGAAAGGAGGATATAGTTTTCTTCCATTTTACATCATTTAGAAAATAGTGTCAATCAATATCACATGATATATATACATGGCCAAGAAATCAAAGTTTTAGTAAGATCAAGATCAAAGGATTTTAAAACAAATTCTAAACATATTTTTTTTATATTCATTTTCAAGATAGGATAAAAAGAATAAATTAATGATTCAATCATTAAGCAAAAATCAATTTTCAATCTTCACATAAAGCATACAAGGCAAAGAAATCTTGTCATTTCTATATCATGAAAGATATGATATCAAGGCTCATGATTCATTTGAAAATAGATAGTATAAAAAGCAACTTGATTCATGCATAGGAATTCTCATCAAGATCACATTTCATAAGAAATTCTAAGTATTAAATATCAAGTAATAATCATATTTCTTGAAATTTCTCAAGTCAAGATGTCGAAAGAAAGTTCATGATTCGGTTGAAGCAAAATTTCATTCAAGTCAATTCGTCAACTCAAAACTTATAATCGAATTATTATTTTCGAGATTTATAACATGAATAAAGTTATTATCACATCATCAACTTTTTAGAGATTTAAAATGACAAATAGATTTTTGATAAAAAAAACTCATTATCAACTCATCAATTTCATGATGGATTCTTTAACACATCATAAAAATCTCATTCATAATTCAAGTGATTCACAAAATATCATAAACGAATTTATCACTTGTTTTTTATGAAAACATCAAAAACTTTTAGACATAGTAAAATTTCAAGAATCATGCATTTCCCTTTTTTTTGATTAATTTCATATAAGCATGTCTTTGTATTTTAATGTCAAATAGAGATAAACATGAAAGTTCAAGACGTAAAGGCAAAAATATCATAAAAACGATTTAGACCAAAAAAATATATAACATGTTAGTCCAAGACATATGATTCATCATGCATAGTTTTAAAATGTGAATTCATCAAGCATTATACAAGCTTTCATTGTTAAGATATTCTCCATTTTTCGCTCATTCAATTTTACAAAATGAATCATCAAAATCATTCACGAGATAAAAAAAATTCTTTAATTTTGATAAGATAAGAAAAGCTTTTTCTTTTTAAGTAATTCATTTCGTCTAAGCATGCATTTGTCTTTATATGCTAAATCAAATAGAAGTAACAACATTCAAAATTGAAAAATAAATTTCATCATAAAAATCATCAAGACAAAAATATAATACATTATTTCAAAACCTAAGGTTCAATTTATGATAATGTATTTCATTTTATAATCAAGCCTTTGCCTTTAATAAAAATAAGTATTAACATTCAGGACGGAAAGACAAATTTTATCTTAAAAATCATTAAGTTGAAACACATAAGCATGATAACACACTTTTAATATTTTCATTTCATCATTATCAATGATGATTTCATAAGGTATGTTCAATGAAAGCCATCATCGTATAAATTCGAAATGTAAGTTTTGTCATTAAAGTCATCAAGATCAAATGCATCAAAATCTTTCATTTGAAAATTTTATTAAGAGCAATGGAGATGGTTTACATGTAAGCATGCTCTTGTCTTTTTCTACTAGATTCATGTATCATCGTATAGATCCGAAAAGTAAGTTTCAAGAGAAATCATTAAGACCAAACGCATGATACACTTATTTATTTTCAAAATATTCATCATGATTATTTTCATGAGATTCACAAGATTGGTGAGATGAATTCATTAACCTCAATAGGATAGAAAATATGTATCAACATTTAAAAAATGAGAAGTAAGTTTCATCATAAAACCGTCAAGACCAAACATAATAGAACATCATGATAGCACATTTTCAATTTTTATGTGTTTTATTTTATGTGGTTGATCTCATATAAGCATGTTCAAATTTTCATATAAAAGTCATGCATCATGTTGAAAACAAAATCATCAATATGCTTGCTTCTATCTTTTAATCATATTTGGTGTGTAAGCATTATCATGAAATATGCGATTATCATGATAATTGAATTTTTTGTGTCACAAACAATGCATCTTGTTTCAAACTAAAATTTGTTAGGGATCGAGCGGCACTAAGAGGGGGGGGGGGGAATTAATGCAGCGGATAAAACGATGGATTTTTTAGCGATTTAAAATAAGCTTCGAAAACTTCGTACGATGAAAGCAACGTTTCATTTGAAACCGATTTTTGCATTCTAACTTTGAAGCATGCGTACAAAGATAAAAAGGAAGTGGAGCAAGTAAAGTAAAGGCTTGCAGCAAAGTAAAATAGAAATTTAAACACTCACACAATCAAGATGCAGCGATGTATAGTGGTTCGGTCAAAGTGACCTACATCCACTTCGAAGCCTTCTCCGATGAGGCTCCTTCTTCCACTATCAAATCCTTTGAAGGGAAGGATCAAATACCCCTCTTACAACCCTTTACAAGTGGTTCACACTCTTACAAGATTTCTCAAGGAGAAGAAGGAGGTGAACACTTAGCAAGAATAAGACTTTTCAAGACTTTTCAAAAGCTCAAAACCAAGATTCTAACTCTCAAAAGGGTTCTATTTTTCAGCTGAAAAGGAAGGGGTATTTATAAGCCTCAAAGTGATTCAAATTTAGAGCCCAAACTTGGAGCCAAAAATTTGAATCTTTTGAGTTTTTGGTGCTGTTAGTCATGGCAGACTGACACACCCAGGCGGTTCTACCGCCCCAGCCAAGCGATGCTACCGCTTTCCACGCAGCGGTGCTACGCCTGTGCAGGTGGCACCTCTAGGCGGTGCTACCACCTTCTGAGCGGCTATAGTAACCGAGCTACAGTAGCATGCACGTAGCTGGTTCGATTTGGGCCAAAATTTTGGCCCAAACTCATCCTAATCAAGGCCCAATGGGCCCCCACTTTGGGTTATCTAATCCTAACCCAAAATACGTGCTAACTACGAATTTTAAAGACGTTTCCTAAGCTATTACAAAGTCTGCAAGTCAAGTCTTCTTCCGTCGAGCTTCTGGCGAACTTCCGGTCTTCCGACGATCCCTCGGAAACCATCCTGCGGACTCCCGGCAAGCTCTCGGACTCGACGATGATTTTGGTGAGTTCCCCCGAGCTTCTTTGGCAAGCTCCACGAACTTTCGACGAACCTCTCGGCAAACTTCCGAAAACCCTTCGGCAAGCTCCTACTGCGTTCTCGGCGATTCCGGCACTCCCAAGCGAATCTTAGACTTCCATTGAACACTCGAACTCCCAATGATCCATCGCGCCCGGCTTCAATCCTTTGTTTAACTGCGTCTTCATCCTTATCGTAGTTACTCCTGCACATAAACAACAAACACTCTACTTCGATCTAGATAGTTATTACAACACGAATTGACATTCAGTTGCCCGGTACATCATTGGTCGGCGCCTCGTCCGATCCTTCGGCATATCGTCCTCTCTTGCGGTCCGTTGCCCAATCGGCGATTGACCTCCGTAATCCCGATATCCTTGGCGTAACACGCTCTTCTTGGCCCGATGCCCGACGTACGAAGCCTCCTGCCGATAGTCGATCGAACCTCCGGCTCGACATCCAATATCCTGACGTGATCACCTCTAGCGCAATGTCAATTCCTTCAGCGTCAATTGTCTAATCCTGATCTATAGTAGACCTACGTAACTCAAAACGCAGTTAAACAACAAATCACACTCAATTAGTTTCTTCATCAAAATCTGAGATTCAACAATCTCCCCCTTTTTGATGATGACAACTAATTGATGACTAACAGAGTTAACTAAAACTCCCCGGTGTTTAACACAAACTCCCCCTATCAATATGCAATTGATAGAACTCTTGGATTATCCCAAATCCAATCAACATTTATCACAATATTATGAGAATAAATCAAACAATCATGCAAATATATAAAATACTCAATACAATGCATGAAGTCATCAATCTACTTCTCCCCTATGTCATCAACAAAAGGAGAAGTAACATCATAAGCTAGTTGAAAAGATATAAAAATTTTACAACACACTAGCTATTTATCACATCATACAACATTTTTGCAATACAACATCAAATAATACCATTCAATCATAGCAAGTTTCAAGGATGAGCAATGATGGTAATTTTACTTGCTTCTTGAGATGTGCAAGTAGGCACCTTTTTCCCATGATAGCAATATTTGCATCCTTTGATATAATAATTCTTAGCTTCTCATGAAGTTGCAAAATAGGAATCAAGATGGCAAATTTTTGCAATGTTCGAGCTAAAAACTTTCTCCCCCTTTGTTAGCATCAAAAAGAAAGGGAGGATCAAATATTTCAAATAATCTTGCATGAGATTCAACAATAATTTGTAATAATAAAAAAAATGTAAGCAATTTTGAAGAAGTGAAATTGAGCAAGATTTTTGCCTCTCTTGAGATAGCAACTTTTTGCTTCTCAATGTTCAAGCTAGCAAAATTTTCTCTTTTGATGCACAAGCTAGCAATAAATTTTCTCCCCCTTTGATTTTGTCAAAAAGAAGGGAAGAATACAATTCTTTTCCCTTTACATGAATGCTTCCATCATGACAAAATAATAAATTTCCATCATGAATTTTTAACATATCAAGTCATGAATTCAAGGAGTCATAAACAAATCATGGTATAAGGAAATTTATAACAAGCAAGCAAGCAATAATTATAAGCTAGCATACTTTGCGTCGCAAACTAGCTCCTTTCAATTTTCTCTTTTGCACCTAAGTTTCCCTTTTGCAAGTCATCAACTTCTTGTTTGCAATGAGCTAGTAATTTTTGTAAAATTTATAACATTTTAAACATGCAAACTCATGAGTTAAAAAATAATGCAACTTTGTAATTTCTTTCTTCTCATTTTGAGAAGTGCAAGTTTTGCCTTTTGCAAGTTCTAGCTAGCTATGTTTGTCATTTTCACTTGTGATACATAAGCTAGCAAGCTAACTCCCCCTTTGTCACTATCGAAAAGAAGGGATGAATAATATTTCAATGCAATAATTTTGCATCAATCAATATTTCAATTTTTTTCATGATGCATACAAGACGGTATTGAAACATGAGAAATCATGTCATGAAGGATATCAATATGTAAATTCAACAAGAATCAAAACCAAAGATATCATCCATGATTCATAACTTTTCATTTTAGCAAGATCTAGATTCATATTTATCAATTTTTAATTCAAGATAAATGTCATACAACCAAGAATCATGATATATAAAAGCATATCAATATTAAGGATCAAATCATGATTACAAGTGCCAAGATATTTTCTTTTCATTCATTTTAAGCCATGATAAAAGAATAAATCAATGATTCAAATATTAAGCACAATTTTTTTTATCAAATTTTCAATCATTACATAAGGCATTTGAGGAAGTATTGAAACAAAACAAAAAAAAATCAATTTTAGCATATAATGTTTCAATCTTCAATCTTGAGTCATGAATCCAAAAGTCATAAATCAAAGGTTCATGAATCATTTTGACAAATCTCCTTTTTAGGAAATAACAAGTGGAAGTCTTAGGAGATCAAACACAAGATCTTGATTCATACATAAGAATTTTTTACCAAGATCATATTTCATAAGAATCACGACACGAATTCATAAAAATTCAAGTATTAAATTCCGAGAAATCAAAAGACAAGTTACATTTCATTTAAAGAATTTTCTTTTGATAAGGCGGAAGGAGCATAGTAAGATCTTGA
Source organism: Musa troglodytarum (assembly GCA_023547065.1). Lineage (NCBI taxonomy): Eukaryota > Viridiplantae > Streptophyta > Magnoliopsida > Zingiberales > Musaceae > Musa > Musa troglodytarum. The sequence goes on along the minus strand of CP097502.1, from coordinate 41,960,658 downwards.
TTTATAAAGAGTTTTAAGTCATAGTTGTCAAGATCATGATTTCAATAAAATTTCTTTATAGCAAAATGAAATCTTTTAGAACTTGATTCAAGCATTAAATATGTCTTAACAAGTCATAATTCTAGAAGATTCAAGAATCATTAAAAGAAAAATCATTCAAGCTCAATTTATCAACTCAAGACTCATAATTAAATTATTATTTTTGAGATTAATAACATGAATAAAGTCATTACCGTATCATCAAAATCTCATTCGTAATTCTAATGATTTATAAAATATCATAAATGAATTTATCACTTGCCTTTCATCAAAAATTGAAAATCAAACTTTATCATAAAAATTGTCAAGGCATAAATGCAACATATTATTCCAAGACATGAGATTTAATTTATCATGATAATATGTTTCATGTTTCAAAAGATGAGTATCAAATTTTAAAACGAAACATGAGTTTGTCATCAAGATATAATATCACAAAGTCATTAAGCATGATAACAAACTTCTAATATTTTCATTTCAATGATGATTTCATAATGTATGTTCAAATATTTATACGGAAGCCATCATTGTATAAATTTGAAATACAAGTTGTCATTTAGCCCATTAAGATCAAAAGCATTAGCATCATAATAGTGTAATTTCTCATTTTTTTTATGTGTTTCATTTCAAGTGATTTGATGTTCATATGAGTATACTCATGTTTTTCATATAGGTCCAAAGAGCATGTTTCAAGAAAAATCATTAAGACCGAAAACATGAGGCACATTTTTTTAAAATATTCATCATGTTTTTATTTTATGAGATTCACAAGACTCATAACATGAATTCATTCATCTCAATAGAATGAGAAAAATACATTTTCATTTTAAGCAATTTGATGTGAGCATATTCAAAATTTTTATGAAAACATGTATCAAAATAAAACACAAGCTTAGTCATAAAATCGTTAAGACCAAATATGCAAAAATGATAGCACACTTTCAATTTTTATGTTAAAAGGCCATGTTCAAATTTTTGCCAAAATCATGCATCTATTTATAAATTCAAAAATATGTTTCATCATCACAATATGACACTTTATTACTTCAAAAGCTCATGCATGATATAAAATCATCAAGCATCATATTTGGAGACAATGTAAACCATCAAGATACACATGCATGGATTAATCCTAAGCATTATCACAAATCTTGCATCATTCATATGTTTACTTTTCAAAATACTATAAAGAAGGGCATAGTATAATTTCGAAATTTTTTAATTTCTAAAAACATAAGAAAAGCATAAAAAAAATCCTACTAACTAAGTTAAGCATTCATGAAATCATCAAGTAATTTCAAAATAATTCAAGGAAGTTAAGTTACTTACCTCATTGTGAAGCCCATTAAAGCGTAGTTTGCTTCTTCTTTTCTTGATTCTTCTTTCCAAGCCTTCTTCTTCTTCTTTGGCCTCTTTCTCCGTTCAAGTTCATTTGTGTTTTTTAATTTTTGTTTAATGAACTTGTTAACATTCATTGTTATGTGTTCAATGTCCTCATTGTCCTCATCACTTGAGTCATCACTCAAGTGGCATCCATTGTCCGATATTCAAAAACCTTCTTGTTCTTTAGAAGGTGATCCAAATGTTCATCATGTTCATGATGTTCTAAACGTTCAAGAAACTCATTTCATAGGTCTTTAAAGACCCAATAAGTTCATTAATAGGATAGTTATTTAGATCTTTTGTTTCTTGTATTGCGGTTATTATCGGATCCCATCTTTTGGAAGAGATCTTAAAGTCTTGTTCTGAGTTCAAAGTCGAAAAACATTTACCAAGAGCTTTTAGACTATTGATGACATCCGAGAAATGGGAGAACATGTCATCGATAGTCTCACTTGGTGCCATTCGGAAAATCTCAAAATCGTGCATCAAAATATTAACTTTCGAGTCTTTGACTCTACTTGTTCCTTCGTGCATGATTTCAAGAGTTCACCAAATGTCAAAAGCCGTTTCGCATGTAGAAATCTGGTTGAACTCATTTTTGTCTAAAGCACAAAATAAGGCATTCATAGCCTTTGCGTTTAAAGAAAATAACCTTTTCTCCAAATCCGACCATTCGTTAAATCGGTTTAGAGGAAGGTTGAAAGCCATTTTCGATGATGTTCCACAAATCCAAGTTCATTGAAAGCATAGAAACTCTCATTCGAGTTTTCCAATATGTGTAGTCCGAACTTAAAAACGATGGACGAAAAACCAAAAGCCCTCTTGAAAACCATTTAGAGCCATTTCTCATGGGTGTAAATCCAAAGAGAAAGAATGTGGCTCGATACCAATTGTTAGGATCGAGCGCACTAAGAGGGGGTGAATTAGTGTAGCGGATAAAACGATGGATTTTTCAACGATTTAAAACAAGCTTCAGAAACTTCGTACGATGAAAGCAACGTTTCATTTGAAACCGATTTTTGCGTTCTAACTTTAAAGCATGCATACAAAGATAAAAAGGAAGTGGAGCAAGTAAAGTAAAGGCTTGCAGCAAAGTAAAACAGAAATTTAAACACTCACACAATCAAGATGCAGCGATGTATAGTGGTTCGGTCAAAGTGACCTACATCCACTTCCGAAGCCTTCTCCGATGAGGCTCCCTTCTTCCACTATCAAATCCTTTGAAGAAAGGATCAAATACCCCTCTTACAACCCTTTACAAGTGGTTCACACTCTTACAAGATTTCTCAAGGAGAAGAAGGAGGTGAACACTTAGCAAGAACAAGACTTTTCAAGACTTTTCAAAAGCTCAAAACCAAGATTCTAACTCTCAAAAGGGTTCTATTTTTCAGCTGAAAAGGAAGGGGTATTTATAAGTTCAAAGTGATTCAAATTTGGAGCCCAAACTTGGAGCCAAAAATTTGAATCTTTTGAGTTTTTTCGGTGTGAGTTTTTCTGTCACTGAGTTTTTCAAGGTTGCCATGGGCCAGGCGGTGCATTCTAAGCTAAGCCACAGCCTACCAAGCGTGCCCCTAGCTACGTGAGCATGCTACGTAGCATGCGCACAGGTCATGCAGTTCTACTTGGGCAAAAATTTTGCCCAAACTCATCCTAATCAAGGCCCATGGGGCCCTCACTTTGGGTTATCTAATCCTAACCCAAAATACGTGCTAACTACGAATTTTAAAGATGTTTCCTGCTATTACAAAGTCCGTAAGTCAAGTCTTCTTCCGTCGAGCTTCCAGCGAACTTCCGGCGGTCTTCCGATGATCCCTCGGAAACCATCCTGCCGACTCCTGGCAAGCTCTCCGACTCCATGATGATTTTGGTGAGTTCCCTCGAGCTTCTTTGGCAAGCTCTGCGAACTTTCGACGAACCTCCCAGAACTTCCGAAAACCCTTTGGCAAGCTCCCTACTCGTTCTCGGCCAGTTCCGGCAGCACTCCCAACGAATCTTCAGACTTCCATCGAACACTCGAACTCCCAATGATCCATCGCACTTGACTTCAACCCTTTGTTTCACTTTGCGTCTTCATCCTTATCATAGTTACTCCTGCACATAAACAACAAACACTCTACTTCGATCTAGATAGTTATTACAACACGAATTGACATTCAGTTGCCCGGTACATCATTGGTCGGCTCGTCCGATCCTTCGGCACATCATCCTCTCTTGTGGTCCGTTGCCCAATCGACGATTGACCTCTGCAATCGCGATATCCTTGGCGTAACACGCCTTCTTGGCCCGATACCCAATGTCAGAAGCCTCCTACCGATAGTTGATTGAACCTCCGGCTCGACATCCAATATCCTAACGTGATCACCTCTAGCGCAACGTCAATTCCTCCAGCGTCAACTGTCTAATCCTGATCGATAGTAGACCTGTGTAACTCAAAACGTAGTTAAACAACAAATCACACTCAATTAGTTTCATCATCAAAATCTGAGATTCAACAAAATCAACATGATCATACACTTTCCCCTTATATATATATATATATATATATATATATATATATATATTTTTACGTGTTTCATTTTAAGTTGAGCATGTTCAAGAAATGTTTATGAAAGTGTCAAACATCATGTTTAGAACCGAAAGCATCATCGTATAAATCTAATTCACAAGTTTTGTCATAATCATCAATGTCAAAAATATAACACGTCATTCCAAAAAAAAAATTTGTCATGAAAGTGGTTAAGACCGAAAGCACATTAATCCATAACATATGATTATTACTTCAAATCATCTTGCATGTTACAAACATTTAATATTTTCATTATATCGTATTATACGAAAGCCAAAACATAAGATTCGCTTATCATGCATAGTTTTAAAAATATAAAATCATCAAGATAATTATTCATTGATTTTATATTTTGTTAGGTGTACAAGCATGAGATACAATTATCATTAAGACACTTTCAAGAATAACATACATAGATATGCATTAAGTTTAAGACCGAAATCCGATACAGAAACCATACATGGAATTTATGCATTATCACAAATTAAGCAATCATCATTCATAATTTTTACTTTTCAAAAATACTAGAAAGAAAAGCATAATATAATTTTTGAAAATAATTTTTTTTATTTCCTACTATTTAAATTAAGCACTCATGAAAAGACATCATGTAATTTCAAAATAATTCAAGGGAGTTTTGGTTAAGTTACTTACCTTATAGTCAAAACTCATCAAAGGGCAATATGCCATTTCGCCTTTGGAAGTTCTTGATTTATCTTTGGGTGCCTTCATCTTCTTTGACCTCTTTCTCTATTCAAGTTTATTTTTTATTTTAGATTTTTTTTAATGAACTTATTAAAATTCATTAAAAGTTCAAGGTCCTCAATATTGTCTTCATCACTTGAGTTATTACTCAAGTGGTATTTTATAGTCCGAAGTTCCAAATCCTTCCGGTCATTTCAAAGTCATTAATGACCCGATTAGTTCTTCCAATAGAAAATCATTTAAATTTTGTCTCTTGTATTGCGGTTGCTTTAGGATCCCACCTTTTTGGAAGAGATTTTAAGATCTTGTTAGGGAGTTCAAAATTTGAAATACATTTACTAAGATTTTTCAAGCTATTGACAATATCCGTGAAACGGGTGTACATATCACCGATAGACTCGCTTGGTGTTTCGGAAGAGCTCAAAATCATGCAACGAGGTTTTACTCCTTGTGACTCTACTAGCTCCAAATTTAGTGCGCAAAATCAAAAGTCATTAAATTTGATTTTGTTCAAAGCACAAAATAAGGTATTCATAGCGTTTGCATTTAAAGAAAAAGATTTTCTCTCTAAATTCGACCATTCGTTCGTCGTTTTAGAGAGAAGTTGAAAGCTGTTTTCAATAATATTCTATAAATTTAAATCTAAATTAAATCTAGAGAAATTGAGTTTCTCATTTGAGTTTTCCGATCCTAATCAGATTAAGCAATCGAAAACTCTCTTGAAAGTCGTGAAGAGCCATTTCTCACGGGTGTGAAACCAAAAGAGAAACAATGTGGCTCTGATACTAATTGTTGGGATCTAGAGTGGCACTAAGAGAGGGGATGAATTAGTGCAGCAGTTAATAACGAAAAAATTTTGTGATTTAAATAAGTTATTGAAAACTTACGTGAAAATTTACAAAATTACATTTGATTTTGATTAAAACATATCGAAAATGTATTTAACTTGCAAGGATTTAGAGATGAAGATGAGGAGGTAGAGCATCAATGTGAAGATGATTTATAGTAAAGTAAATTGTAAGAATATAAACGCAAACTGATTTATAGTGGTTTGGTCATATAACCTACGTCCACTCTCGATTCCTCTTCTCTTGTGTCCATCGGCTTTCCACTAATAGTCCTCCTTCTAATGGGTGAGGACTAAACTCTCTAATGGGTAACCACTCACTCCTCTCTTTTAACTTGAAAACACGTAAGGACTAAAGGAGGGAATTTCTAGATATTTAAATAGTGTTTCTCTACTTTCAAAGTGTATGTGCTTGTGTAATCAACCTAGGGATGGGAGGGGTTTTTATAGGCTCCAATCTGATTCAAACTTAGAGCCAAAAACCTTCTCATCCCAGGTTTATCGGGTACTAGCGATACCACCACTATCACTAGTGGTACCATTGCTAGTTTGACCCTAACACTAACGATACTACCACTAATCTGGCGGTACCACTGCTTGACACATTGACATGGTCAATATACTAGGCGGTACCACCACCCAAGTACTCTGTCACTAGGCGGTACCACCTGGCGGTACCTTTTAATTTGGGCTGGATCACTGGCGATGCCACCACCTAGTGCCACCACCAAAGCAGTCCGATGCCTTCGATTGGGCCTGACCTAGTCTATTACTGGATTACCTTACATAGGATTAAATTACATATTAACATAAAGACTATAATCTAATACAAATCAAAAGTCAAGACTTCTTTGAGCTTGCAAACTTTCGGTGATCTTAATCAAACACCATTTTATAGACTCAAGACTTCTTGGACTTCACAAGCAAGCTCTTGGTGATAAGCTTTCACTCAATCTTCCAATCTTTTTGACAGTCGTAGCTCCCTCATTCCGAACTTTTAGAAACTCCCTCTGAATTCTACTTTCTCTGAACTTCACTCTACTTTGCACTAAAAAGAACTTCATTGATTAGTATCTACTAAACCTTCGATCAGCACATCACTTTTCTTGAAGATCATCATTCCATCACTTTGTAGTTATTGTCTACTATTCTTGATCTACATCAAATGTACCCTTCTTGCCATCATTGGTCATGACCTTCGATTATTGCACCATCATCTGTTGTTCCTCCTGGTGGAGATCGATTCCTCATAGTCATTTACATGATACAATACCTTTTATCATGCAATATCATCAGATTGATCAAAAAATCCTACCTAATAAATATCAGACAAATCAGTAGATCGTATCACTTTTGTGAGCATTTAAATATTTTATGACTTCCTAACTCGTTCATCATAATTAAAAACTAAATATTAGTTTAATCAATAAAATCAGATTCAATAAAATTTAGATTATAAATAATATTAACTCTGATGACAATAACCATCATAATTATGATTTTATGCTAAACCAACAACATAAACTTTTATACAACCTTCAGATCAACATACTTCATATCATCAAATTTCTAACTCATAATCACATGTTATGAACTTCCCTTCTTCTTTGCTAGTGAGCATAGAGAATTGAGATGGATCTCCGGTCATGTGCCTTGAGCATTCACTATCAAGATACCATCTCTTGCTCCTAGCTTGTGATGGTGAATGGTTCTACAAAAGAGGATGGTTTTTAAGCACCCATTTGATTTTGGGTGCCTCAAATATCGATCTACTAACTTTGTCATTTAGCATTGAATTATTTATGGTTCCTTTAGGAACCCATATCAATTTATGTGGACTAATTTTCCTAAATGGATATTTATAAACAATATGTCTAAATTTATAACAAAAATTATATTTAAAATGAGGTGAAACATGTAATGTGGGTCCTTTAATGAAGGTGGTAGGATTTCGGTGAGATCCACTCATAAATCCAATTTCACTTCTATTTTCGACATGACCCTTGTTTGCAAGGATCATGTCCAAGCCCTTGCTACTGACCTTAAACTTGTTTAGGGTCTCTTTAAGTAGTAAGTTCTCATTTTTTATTGCTTCTAAGTATTCACACTTAGAGCATGGGGGTGAAGAAGGAGTTTGGAGATTATCAAACTTATCTTATAATAAAGCATGCTCTTTCTTTAATAAATTTAACTTCTTACTAATAGTTCTACATTCATCAAATAATTCATGAAAAGTGATAGAAAGTTTATCAAAAGATAACTCTTCATTAAATAACTCACTAACCTTTTCTCCTAAAGCCATTAGCGTGAAGTTGGCCTCCTCTTTGTTGCTTGCTTCTTCATCCTCGGAGTCACTCGAGTCATCCCATGTAGCCTTCAATGTCTTCTTCTTCTTGAGTTGCTTCTTCTTGGCTTGAGGGCATTTATTTTTTAAGTGTCCCGATTTCTTGTATTCATAACATATGACTTGGTCCTTTTTTGGTTCAAGTTTGTTTTTGGTTTTATTTTTAAATTTACTCTTTTTAATGAATTTTTTAAATTTTCTAGTTAAGAGTGCAATGTCTTCATCAAAATCCTCATCACTTATGTTCCTTTTAAGTGGTTTTCTTATATTCTTAATATCATATCCTTCCTGTTCTTTGGAAGGGGGTTCTCTAGGTCATCATGAGCATGACATGTCATTTCATAGGTCATTAGAGACCCGATAAGTTCTTCAAGAGGAAATATTTTAAGATCCTTGGCCTCTTGAATGACCGTAACTTTTGGATCCCAACTCTTTGGAAGGGATCTTAAAATTTTAGTCACAAGTTCAAAATTAGAAAAGCCTTTACCAAGTGCTTTGAGTCCATTGATGACATCCGTGAAGCGGGTGTACATGTCTCCGATGGACTCACTTAGTTTCATTCAAAAAAGTTCGTAGGAATGCATAAGAATGTTGATTTTGGACTCTTTTCACTCGGTTATTACCTTCATGAGTGATATCAAGAGTATGCCAAATATCAAAAACTAATTCACAAATCAAAACGCGATTAAATTCATTTTTGTCGAGAGCGCAAAACAAGGCATTCATAGCCTTTACGTTTAAAGCAAAAGTCTTATTCTTTGATTCATTCCATTTGCTAGTTGGAAGAGAAGATTTTTTAAATCCATTTTCGATGATGCTCTAAAGCTCAAAATCCATAGAAATAAGAAAGATTCTCATACGAGTCTTCCAATACGTGTAATCCGACCCATTGAACATAGGCGGACGTGTAATGGAATAACCGTCTTGCATGCCAAAATAAGCCATCTCTCTTAGGTTTTAAACCAAATATGAGAGTGAACCTTTCTCTGATACCAATTGATAGGATCAGAGAGACACTAAGAGAGGGGGGGGGGGGTGAATTAGTGCAGTAGATTAAAACTCGTAATTTTGAAACCGATTTTATAAATAGCTAGTTTGTATGAAGATTTCAATTCAATAAAAGATGAGTTAGTTAAAATAGCTTGAGTAAAGAAGATGAAAACCGAATGATTTGAAGCTAAGTAGAGAAATAATTCAGAAATTTAAATACTCACACATTTAAGGAACACCACGATGTATAATGGTTCGGTCAAATGACCTACATCCACTTCTAAAGCTTTCTTCGATGAGGCTCCCAACTTCCACTAGTAAGTCACTTTAAAGGGGAAGGACCAAATACCCCTCTTGCAATCCTTTTACAAGGGGTCCACACTCTTATAGATTTTTCAAAGAGAAAGAGAGAGGTGAACACTAGCTATCAAAAATAAGACTTGCCAAAGCTTTTGCTTAATTTCTAACTCTCAAAAAGGGTGATCTTTCTACTGAGAAAGGAGGGGTATTTATAGACCCCAAGAGGATTCAAATTTGGGCTCCAAATTTGAATTCATTTTGGGTTTTCCAGTGCTGGCGGTGCCACCACCTATCAGTGGCGGTGCCACCACTTGTTAGTTGACAAACTGATAATGTACTGGGCGGTTCCACCACCCAAGTTAGTGGTGCCATTGCCCAGTCTCTCGGGTGCTGGGCAGTACCATCGTTCAGCACTTTTCAGCACATTGGTTTGGGCCTTAAACTCGACCCAAACCGATCCAAAATAAGGCCCAATGGGCTACTACTTTGGGTTATAGGATTAACACCTAATCCTAACCCAAATTACATGTTTAACTATAAAATTGAAATATAATTCTAAGTGATTTAAATTGACATTCTTTAAGTCTTCTTTCGACGAGTTTTTTGGCAAAATTCCGGTGGACTTCCGACACTCCTTCGGATTTCTTCTGACGGATTCCCAACAAGCTCTTGGATTCTGTCGTGAGTTCAATGAGTCTTCGGCATGCTTTCGAACCTTCTCGGTTATCTCCGTGAACCTCTGATGATTTTTTCGATGAACTTCCGAAACCTTCGGCAAGTCCCTGATTCTATCTTGGTTGGTTCCGGTAGCACTTTCGACGATCCTTCCGGTGACCTCTTGAACTCCCAGCGAACTTGACCTTGGTAAATCACTTTATGTTTTCATCCCATTGTAGTTAATCCTACACACTTATCTCAACAATATGGATTAGAACAAATAATTCACCAATTGACTTCATCATCAAAATCTGAGATTCAATATTTGCAACACAACATTCAATCATAACAAGTTTCAAGTTCAAGCATGACAAGTTTTACTTGCTTCTCTTAAGATTGCAAGGTAGCAATTTGTTGGTAGTGTTCATGATAGCAAGTTCTTTCGAGCTAGCAAATTTTTTTCATTTGGGTGTGCAAACTAGCAAAAACATTTTCTCTCTTTGTTTTTATCAAAAAGAAGGGAAGAGTACAATTCTTTTCCCTTTACATGAATGCTAAAATAACAAATTTGTATCATGAATTTTTAACATATCAAGTCATGAATTCAAGGGAGTCATAAATAAATCATGATATGAGGGAAGTTAATGATATCCTGATGTGATTTCCTCCGGTTCGATGTCCAATATCCTGATGTGATTTCTTTTGGTGTAACATCGATTCCTCATATGTCAATTATCTAATCCTGATCGATAGTAGACCTGCGTCACTCAAAACGTAGTTAGATAATAAAACACTATCAATTAATTTCATCATCAAAATCCTAGACTCAACACATCATCATAGTCCTCATCACTTGAAGTTTCTATCAAGTGGTATTTTTTGTGTTCTCAATGCTATATCCTTTTTGTTCTTTGGAAGGGAGTTCTCAAACCCATCATGAGTGTTGCATGTCATCTCATAGGTCATTAATGACCCAATTAGTTCTTCGAGAGAGTTTTTAAGTTGTTGACCTCTTGAATGACCGTAACTTTAGGATCACAACTCTTTGGAAGGGATCTTAAGATTTTAGTTACAAGTTCAAAATTATAAAAACTTTTCTTAAGTGTTTTTAGTCAATTGACAATATCTGTAAAATGGGTGTATATGTCTCCAATAAACTCACTTGGTTTCATCCGAAATAACTTGTAAGAGTGCACTAAAAGATTAATATTGGATTCTTTCACTCGAATAGTTCTTTTGTAAGTGATTTCAAGAGTATGCCAAATATCAAAAGCCAATTCATAAATTAAAACATGATTAAATTTATTTTTATCTAGAGCATAAAACAAGGTATTGATAGCCTTAGCATTAAGAGTGAAAGTCTTTTTTTCCGACTCATTCCAATTGCTCATCAGAAGAGAAGACTTTTGGAAGCCATTTTCAAAAATATTCCAAAGTTTAAAATCCATAGAAATAAGAAAAATTCTTATACGAATCTTCCAATAGGTGTAATTTGACCCATTGAACATAGACGGACATGTGATTAAATGACCCTCTTGCATGCCGACAAATGCCATCTCTCTTAAGTTTTAAACCAGAATGAGAGTGACCTTGCTTTGATATCAACTGTTAGGATCAAGAGCACTAAAGGAGGGGGAGGGTGAATTAGCGTAGTGGATAAAAATCAATGATTTAAATCGATTCCGAAAAAATGTTGTGCATTGAGAAGTTTTATCCGATGAAAATAATTTTGACAAAGATTGATTCAAGTGAATATGTAAGAGAGTAGAGAAGGAGAGAATGAACGATTGTAATGAAGTAAAGAATTGAATGCAACAATTAAAACTTATATACCAAGAGAAGAACATAGCAATTTATAGTGGTTCGATCAAATGACGTACGTCCACTTCCGAAACCTCCTCCGATGAGGTTCCCGACTTCCACACTCAATCCTTCTTGAAGGGGAAGGATCAAACATCACTCTTACAGAACTTTACAAGTGGCTCACACCCTTCTACAAAATTTTTACAAGTGAGAATTTGGGAGGTGAACACTTAAGCTTTTCAAGGCTATTTCACTAGAGTTTTAGCTCAATTCTTATCACTTCTCAATATGTTTTACCAACTGAGAAGTAAGGGGTATTTATAGGCTCAATTGGCTTCAGAATTAGAGCCAAAAGAGGTCCCATTCCGAATTTTTGGGTGCTAGCGGTACCACTACCAATTAACCGTGACACTAGGTGGTACCACTACCGAGTCTGACTATACTATTACCTAATAGGGCCTCGAGCTCTATGAAGAGGCAGTACCATAGTTTGACAGGTGATACCACTACCTGGTAGTTAATAACTATCGGGCGGTACCATCGCAGACCTGGGTGGTACCATCGCCCAATGGTCTTGGGAAACTGGTCCCTAGGCGGTTCCACCGTCCTAGTCAAACGGTGCCACCTGGATTTGAATTTATGAAATATTATTGAACATGATTTTTAAAAGTCATCTAAACTAAGTTCAACTTATGGAATAATTTAGAGAAGAAAACTTTCTCTTTAAATGCTTAAGCAATAAATGCTTTATTTTGTGCTCTTGATAAAAATAAATTTAATCAGGTTTCTATATACGAAACTGTGCATGATATTTGACACACTTGAAATCACACACGAAAGCATAAGTAGAGTTAAAATCAAATTGTTCCTTATTTAAAAGTTTTGTAAAAATATCAACTAATTAATGTTTCGTATAAATAAATTCTAAAGTTATATTATGGTTATTGACATGATCTCTAAAGTGATGCATAATATCAATATGTTTAGTTTTAGAGTGTTAAATGAGATTTTTGTTAAACATATTACACTAGTGTTATAACATTTTCTAGGAATATTTTTGAAGTGAATTATGTAATCTTCTAATATATTTTTCATCCATATAACTTGTGCACAACATGCACTTGCTGTTATATATTCGGCTTTGACTATAGATAGTGTAACTGAATTTCATTTCTTGAAAGACCAAGATACAAATGCATGACCTAATAATTGACATATTCCAAATATGCTTTTTGTATCTATTCTACCTCTAGCAAAATCAACATTAGCATCAGTAGTTAATTCAAAGTTCTCAAATTTTAGATACCATAATTCTAGATTATGAGTTTCTTTTAGATATCTAAGAATTCTTTTAACAACTTTAAAGTGATATAGCTTAGGATTAGATTGAAATCTAGCATAAAGTCAAACACTAAACATAATGTCTTGTCTAGTTGCGTGAGGTATAGTAAACTACCTATCATACCCTTATAAGTTTTTTTGTCAAAGTTTTCTTCATTTTCATCCATATCTAACTTAGTGGAAATGCTCATTAGTGTATTGATAGCCTTTGAACTATTTATATTAAATCATTTTAGTAAATCTAATACATATTTAGTTTGATTAAGAAAAAATTTATCACTTAGTTATTTGATTTGTAAACTTAAGAAAAAGGTTAATTCACCCATTAAGCTCATTTCAAACTCTTGACTCATACTTTTGGCAAAAGATTCACATAAAGACTCATTTGTGGAACCAAAAACAATGTCATCAACATAAATTTGAACAACAAAAAAATTATTTTTAAATTTTTAATAAATAATATAGTTTCGACCTTGCCTTTTAAGAAATTATTTTGGATAAAAAAGGAACTAAGTCTCTTATACTAAGCCCTTGAGACTTATTTCAATTCATAGAGAATCTTAGATAACTTAAACACATGATCAGGAAAAAAAATATTCTCAAATCCGAGTGGTTGTTCAATATAAACTTCTTCGGAAATAAAGCCATTTAAAAAGACACTTTTAGCATCCATTTAAAATAACTTAAAATTATTACAACAACATAGGTAAGGAACATCCTTATGGTTTCTAATCTTGCCATAGGAGCGAATGTTTCCTTATAATCGATATCTTCTTCTTGGTTGAAACCTTTGGCCAATAATCTTGCCTTGTTTCTAACCACAATACCAAGTTCATCTTGCTTGTTTCTAAAGACTCATTTAGTACCAATCACTAAATGGTCACTAGGTCTAGGAACAAGATTTCACACCTTATTTCGCCCAAATTGATTTAACTCTTCTTGCATTGCGATAACTAATAAATCATTTTTCAAGACCTCGTCAATGCATTTTGGTTCAATTTGAGATAAAAAAGAAGCGTTAGCTATAAAATTTTTAAAGGAAGAGCAAGTTTGAACACCTTTTGATGTGTCTCCTATGATTAGCTCCTTAGGATGAGTATCCATGTACTTCCATTCCTTTAGTAAGGATACTTTGGAAGAAGATGCATCTAAGTTACTAGTGGGAAGAGAAGTTTTATTCAAATTTAAAGCATCAAAATCAAAATCAAAATCATCATTAAAATGAAAATCAAAATCATTTTTCTTAAAATTAAAAATTTCATTAAAAACAATATGAATAGATTCTTCTATAACTAAAATTCTTTTATTAAAGGCATGAAATGCTTTAGAGGTAGAAGAATAACAAAAAAATACCTTCATTGGATTTTGTATCAAATTTTCCTAAGGTATCTTTTTTGTTTAAAATAAAATATTTATAATAAAAAAATTTAAAATATAAAAAATTGGGTCTTTTGTTATTCTACAATTTATAATGAGTTTTGAAAAGTAATGGTCTTACTAGAACCCTATTCATGACAAAGCATATCATATTAATGGCTTCGACCCAAAAATATTTGGGTAGGTTATGTTTGTTTAACATAGTTCTTGTCATTTCTTGTAAGCTCCTATTTTTTTAACTACTCCATTTTGTTGTGGGTTTCTTGGAGTAAAGAAATTATGGTTATACCTATTTGACTCACAAAAATTTTGGAAATCATGATTTTGAAACTCACCATCGTGATCACTAGGAATCATAAAGCTTTTTCATTTTGAACAAGTTTACAAAATTTTGAAAAGTATTTAAAACAATCACTTTTATGTGCCAAGAAGTATGTTCAAGTGTATCTACTATAATCATCAACAATTATAAAGCGTATTTGCTACCTCCTAGGCTTGTTATGTCAATTGGTCCAAATAAATCCATATTGATCAATTGCAATGGTCTAGAGGTGCTTATTTGATTTTTTGATTTAAAACTATTTTTTATTTGTTTTCCTAATTGACATGCATCACAAATTTTGTCTTTGATAAACTTGATGCTAAGCATTCCTCTTACAAGTTCTCTAGTTGAAATTTGAGAGATTAGTTTTATGCTAGTATGACCTAATCTCCTATGCCAAAGCCAAGTATCATCGTTTAAAGCCGAAAAGCATGTTTCATCACAAAGATCATTAATGTCAATAGTATACACATTATTATGTTTTAAGACAATCACATATATATTTTTGTATGGTATTTCGATTATACAAGCATTAGATTCAAATCTTATAATATATCCTTTATCATACAATTGACTAATACTTAGTAAATTATGCTTTAAACCATCTACTAATAACACATCTTCAATCAAGAGGTTTGACTTGTTACCTATGGTTCCTTTGCTAATAATTTTACCTTTGTTGTTGTCTCCAAAGGTGACATACCCTTTGTCTTGGCTAGTGAGCTTAGAGAATTGAGTTGGATCTCTGGTCATGTGCCTTGAGCAT
This sequence comes from Musa troglodytarum, assembly GCA_023547065.1. NCBI lineage: Eukaryota > Viridiplantae > Streptophyta > Magnoliopsida > Zingiberales > Musaceae > Musa > Musa troglodytarum. The sequence continues at coordinate 41,945,218 of CP097502.1, read as the reverse complement.
CCACTATCGAGGTACCATCTCTTGCTCCTAGCTTGTGATTGTAAACACATCTATAAGAAAGAGGATTTTCTTTTAGGTACCCATTTGACTTTAGGTGCCTCATTAATCGATCTACCTAACTTATCAATTTTCATTGAGTCATTTATGATTCCTTTAGGAACCCAAATTAACTTATGTGGACTATACTTTTTAAATGGATATTTATAAGCATAATGTCCAAATTTATAATAAAAGTTACATTTGTTTCGGGTGAAACATGTAATATTGGGCCTTTAATGAAGATCGTTGGCTTTTGTCGAGTATTGCTCATAAAGCCAATTCCTTCCTTTTTATGAACATGGCCCTTATTAATAAGGATAATATTTAAGGAATTGCTTTTGATTTTAAACTTTTCTAGAGTTTGTTGTAGTAACAAATTTTCTCTTTTAAATGTCTCTAATTCTTCACATTTAGTGCAAGGAGGCAACATCTCATTATCATGCTCAATTTTTAATCTATCAACTTCACTAACAAGAGAAGCATGCTCCTTTTTTAACAATTTATACTTTTTACTAACTAATTTACATTCATCAAATAAATCATGAAAAACATTCAATAATTCATCAAAAGATAAATGAGCTTCGATTGAGTTACTTACCTCATCGCCAAACACCATTAATGCGTAGTTAGCAACTTCTTTGTTGGTTGGCTCCTCATCTTCGGATGTGCTTGAATCATCCCAAGTAGCTTTGAGCACTTTCTTTTTCTTCGGTTACTTCTTCTTCACTTGGGGATATTTATTTTTGAAGAGTCCCGGCTTCTTGCATTCGTAGCAAATTATTTGGTCCTTTTTGAGTTCACTTTTATTTTTAGTGTCATGGTTTATTTTGTTTCTTTTTATGAATTTTTTAAATTTCCTTGTAAGAAGTGCCAAGTCATCATCATCATCATCATCATCATCACTTAAGTTTTCTCTCAAGTGATCTTCTTGAGTTCAAGTGTCAAATCCTTCCTATTTTTTGGAAAACTATTCTCAAGTACATCATATGCAATGCATGTCATTTTGTAGGTCATCAAAGACCCAATAAGTTCTTCGAGAGAAAAGTTATTCAAGTCCTTGGCTTCTTGTATTACCGTTACTTTAGGATCCCAACTTTTTGGAAGGGATCTTAATATCTTGTTAACAAGTTTAAAATTAGAAAACTTTTACCAAGTGCTTTTAGACCATTGATGACATCCGTAAACTGGGTGTACATGTCTCCAATGGTCTCGCTTGGTTTCATATAAAACAATTCATAGCTATGAACCAAAAGGTTAATTTTTTACTCCTTGACTCTACTTATGCCTTCATGTGTGATTTCAAGTGTGCCAAATCTCATATGCAGTTTCGCAAATAAAAACCCAATGGAATTCAGTTTTATCAAAAGCATAAAATAAAGCATTCATTGCTTTGGCATTCGAAGAGAAAGTCTTCTTCTCCAAATCATTCCATTCATTCATTAGATTAGAAGACTTTTGAAATCCATTTTCAACAATATTCCATAACTCGAAATATATAGAAATCAAGAAAATTCTAAAATAAGTAGTCTGTTGCATTGAACATAGGGGACGTGTAATAGAATGACCCTCATGATTGTTGGTAAAAGTTATCTCTCTTGGGTTTTAAACCAAATTGAGAGTAACCTTGCTCTGATACCAATTGTTAGGATCAAGTTGGCACTAAGAGGGGGTGAATTAGTGTGTGCATTAAAAAACATTTATGATTCAGAATACTTTTGGCTTGATAAAAATCATATCAAAAAAGTGTTTAACTTCAAAAATGTTTGTAAAGCAAGTAAGGTAGTATGCAGTAAAACTAAATAGCAAAGATGAGAAGGAAGAGAGTGCACAAAAAATTTATAGTGGTTCGATTATTGTGACTTACATCCACTTCCGATTCCTCAACCGTCAAGGTCACCGGCTTGCACTTTTGATCTTCCTTCAACAGGGAAAGATCAACTACCTATTTATAGATCTTTTCTCCTTTTAACAGATTCAGGAGGCAACCTTTTACACTTTGCTCACTCCTCCTAAAACAGATTTTTAGAGTAGAACAAGAGAATGTGAACTCTCAAGAGATTACAATAGCATTTTCACTTAGATCTTAGAATTTTTGTTCACTTTTATGTACTCCACAAGCAGAAAAGTGTGGGGTATTTATAGGCCTCAATTGGTTTAAAATATAAAGCCGAAAAAGGTTCATCTTGGATTTTCGGTGTACTGGTGGTACCACCGCTTGTGTCGACCGGTACCATTGCCAGTACTCTCTAACACTAAGTGGTACCACCACCCAGTCTAGCAGTACTACTATCAAACAAAGTCTCGGCTACTAGACCTAGGCAGTACCACCGCTTGCTTTGGTGGTACTACTGCCTAGACCTCCTATAAGACTTAGCCTTAAGCAATTCTACCACCCAGTCCTAGCGGTGCCACTGCTAAACAAGTTCTAGGTCATTATTTGGGCCATCAATCTAGCCCAAACCAGTCTTGATTTGGGCCCAATTAGCTCCTAATTGAGTTAGTGGGATTACCTCCCAATCCTAACTCAAACTAAGTCCTAACTATGATAATTAAGACATTAATAATGTAAATTATGTCCGGTATGTCAAATGTTCTTCTGACAAAATTTCGATAAGCTTCCGACGATCTTCTGATGGACTTTCGATGGACTCTTGGTGACCTTTCCGTGGACTCCCAACAAGCTCTTAGTGAACTCTCGATGATCTTCTCAGTTAATTCCCGATGAACTTCTCAGTGAGCTCTCAATGAACTTCTCAGCGAGCTCCTACGAACTCTTGAGGAACTTCTCGGTGAACTCCTGATGAACTTTTCGATGAGCTCCTGACAAACCTCTCAGCGAGCTCTAGCAAAACTCTCGATGAACTTCTCAGTGAACTCCCGACGAACTCTCAACGAACTCCCAATGAATCATCTGATCTTTGACTCCGGCATAACATCTACTTTATGCCTTATTCATGATTGTAGTTAATCCTGCAACACTTTTCTGAATATATGGATTAGATCAATAATTTATTAATTGATTTCATCATCAAAATCTGAGATTCAATAATCCCTCGAGGTTATACTAAGACACTGATTGTCTCGATCCCCACTAGAAGTCTACCGGAGACTTCCATTTCACGTGCTGAGGGTGTCGCGTGACTCGCTAGAAAAATAGTAGGAGCACACCAAGATAAAAGTTTTTATCTTGATTATTTATATTTTAATAAAATCTTCATGTTATTTATTTCTATTGTATCTTTATTTTTAGAAAATGTCACTATTAGATCCTCTACGTGGCATACTTGATGCCAACCGCCTCACTAGTCCAAACTATGTGGATTGGCTCTGTAACCTAAGAATAGTTTTCATAGTAGAGAAAATCGTGTTCATCTTTGATATAGTAATGCCTACTGTTGAATCTCGGATTTTGATGATGAAACTAATTGAGTGTGATTTGTGGTCTAACTGCATTTTGAGTTACGCAAGTCTACTATCGATTAGGATTAGATAGTTGACGCTGGAGGAATTAATGTTACGCCGGAGGTGATCACGTCAGGATATTGGATGTCGAGCTGGAGGTTTGGTCGACTATCGGCAGGAGGCTTTGTACGTCGGGCATTGGGCCAAGAAGTGTGGAGTTGTGCCATGGATATCGATGTTGCGGAGGTCAATCGTCGATTAGGCAACAAGCCGCTAGAGAGGGCGATGTGCTGAAGGATCGGACGAAGCGCCAACCAATGATGTGCCAGGCAACTGAATGTCAATTCGCGTTGTAATAACTGTCTAGATCGAAGTAGAGTTTTTGGTGTTTGTTTGTGCAGGAGTGACTACGATAGGGATGAAGACGTAAAGCGAAACAAATGGTCGAAGACAAGTGTGATGAATCATTGGGAGTTCGAGTGTTCAACGGAAGTCTGAAGATTCGTTGGGAGCGTTGCCGGCCGAGAACGAGTAGGGAGCTTGCCGAAGGGTTTTCGGAAGTTCACCGAGAGGTTCGTCGGATGTTCGCGGAGCTTGCCAAGAAAGATCGGAGCTTGCCAAAAAAGCTCGGGGGAACTCGCCAAGATCATCGTGAAGTCCGAGAGCTTGTTGTGAGTCTGCGGAATGGTTTCCGAAGGTTCGTCGGAAGACCGTCGGAAGTTGACCGGAAGCTCGCTGGAAGAAGTTGTCATGTGGACTTTGTAATAGCTTAGGAAACATCTTTAAAATTCGTAGTTAGCACGTATTTTGGGTTAGGATTAGATAACCTAAAGTGGGGGCCCATTGGGCCTTGATTAGGATGAGTTTGGGCCAAAATTTTGGCCCAAACCAAACCAGCTACATGCATGCATGCTACGTGTATGCTATGGCCTGGGTAATCAGATTCTTGTAACAGCGGTAGCACCGCCTCATGTGTGCGGTAGCACCGCAGGTGTCTGCTAGGGTGACACAGAAAAACTCAAAAGATTCAAATTTTTGGCTCCAAGTTTAGGCTCCAAATTTGAATCACTTTGAGGCCTATAAATACCCCTCATATTTTTGAATGAAAGGTGTCTAGAACTGAAAAAAAAGAAGGGGGAAACTCTCTTGAAAGTGTGTCAAATCTTCCCTCTAAGTCTTAAGAGTGTTCTAGTCCAAGAGAGGGGTAAGAGTGCTTTATAAGGGTTATCTCCTAAGCCCATCAAAAGGAGAGGTGCTGTGAGGGAGTTCATCCTCGCCCATTGGAAGGAGGATAGCTAGTGGAAAGCCGGTGGCCTCAAGCAAGAGGAATCGGGAGTGGACGTAGGTCGGATGACCGAACCACTATAAAAATCTAGTTTGCATTTACGTTCTTGCTATTTACTTTGCTATAAACCCTCTTCATTTGCTGCCTTATTTACTCAACTTCCTCTTCATCTTCTTACATATGTTTTAAAGTTAAAACGCAATCTTTCCAGGTTCAAACGAAACGTTGCATTCATTCGTACGAAGTTTCTGAACTTGTTTTAATCGCTGAAAAATTTATCGTTCCTTACCGCTGCACTAATTCACCCCCCCTCTTAGTGCTGCTCAATCCCTAACAATTGGTATCAGAGCCACGTTCTTTCTCTTTCGGATTTACACCCGTGAGAAATGGCTCTAAATGATTTTCAAGAGGGCTTTTCGGTTTTTCGTCCACCGTTCTTTAATGGTTCGGACTACACATATTGAAAAACTCGAATGAGAGTTTTCATGCTTTCAATGGATTTGGATTTGTGGAACATCATCGAAAATGGTTTTTAACCTTCCTCTAAACCGACGAACGAATGGTCGGTTTTAGAGAAAAGGTCGTTTTCTTTAAACGCAAAGGATATGAATGCCTTATTTTGCGCTTTGAACAAGAACGAGTTCAATCAGATTTCTATGTACGAACGACTTTTGACATTTGGCGAACTCTTGAAATCACGCATGAGGGAACTAGTAGAGTTAAAGACTCGAAAGTAAACCTCTTGTTGCATGATTTTGAGCTCTTCCAAATGACACCAAGCGAATCTATCGACGACATGTACACCTGCTTCACGGATGTCGTTAATAGCTTGAAAAGTCTTGGTAAAAGTTTTTCGGATTTTGAACTCACTAACAAGATCTTAAGTTCCGTTTCAAAATGGTGGGATCCTAAAATAATGGCGATTCAAGAATCAAAGGATCTAAATAATTATTCTATTGATGAACTCATTGGGTCTTTAAAGACCTATGAAATGGAACATGATGAATATGATGAACATGATGAACACATGAACCACCTTCTAAAGAACAAGAAGGTTTTTGAACTTCGAACTATGAAATGCCACTTGAGTAATGACTCAAGTGATGAGGACAATGAAGACATTCAACACATACAATGAATGTTAACAAGTTCAATAAACAAAAATTAAAAAACACAAATGAACTTGAGTGAAGGAAGAGACCAATGAAGAAGAAGAAGACTCACTAAGAAGAAGCAAACTACGCTTTAATGGGCTTCGACAATGAGGTAAGTAACTTAACTTCCTTGAATTATTTTAAAATTACTTGATGATTTCCATGAATGCTTAACTTAGTTAGTAGGAATTTTTTTAATACTTTTCTTGTGTTTTTAGAAATTAAAAAAAAATCGAAATTATATTATGATTTTATTTATAGTATTTTTGAAAAGTAAACATATGAATGATGCAAAATTTGTGATAATGCTTAGGATTAATCCATGCATGTGTATCTTGATGGTTTACATTGTCTCCAAATATGATGCTTGATGATTTTATATCATGCATGAGCTTTTGAAGTAATAAAGTGTCATATTGTGATGATGAAACATATTTTTAAATTTATAAATAGATGCATGATTTTGGCAAAAATTTGAACATGGCCTTTTAACATAAAAATTGAAAGTGTGCTATCATTTTTACATATTTGGTCTAGATGATTTTATGACTAAGCTTGTGTTTTATTTTGATACATGTTTTCATAAAAATTTTGAATATGCTCACATCAAATTGCTTAAAATGAAAATATCTTTTTTATTCTATTGAGATGAATGAATTCATGTTATGAGTCTTGTGAATCTCATGAAAATAAACATGATGAATATTTTAAAAAATATGCTTCATGTTTTCGGTCTTAATGATTTCTCTTGAAACTTGCTCTTTGGATCTATATGGAAAACATGAGTATACTCATATGAACATCAAATCACTTGAAATGGAACACATAAAAAATGAGAAATTGCACTATCATGATGCTTTACGTAATGCTTTTGATCTTAATGGACTACATGACAACTTGTATTTCAAAGTAATACAATGATGATTTTCATATATATAATTGGACATACCTTATGTAATCATCATTGATAATAATAGTTGGTTGTCATGCTTAATGATTTTATGATATCTTATGAATCTTATAAATTAAAATGATTTTGATGATATTTTCGTTTTTGAATATGATGCATGACATTTTCATATGAAAAGTTGAACATTCTTATGAAAGATCAAATCACTTAAATTGAAACTCATAAAGATGAGAAAATATATTGTCATGATGTTTGATGCATATGATCTTGATGGATTTAATGACAAACTTATGTTTTGAATTTCTACAATGATGGGTTCCACATAAATGTTTAAACATACATTATGAAATCATCATTGAAATGAAAATACTAAAAGTTTGTTATTATGCTTAATGACTTTGTGATATTATATCTTGATGACAAACTCATGTTTTGGTCTTAAATTTGATACTCATCTTTTGAAATATAAGCACACTTGTTTGAAACAAAATGAAACACATTATCATGATAAGTTAAATCTCATGTCTTGAAACAATATGTTGTTTTGACAATTTTTATAATGAAGTTTGTCTTCCAGTTTTGAATATTTTGATTTGGCATATAAAGGCAAAAGACATACTTATATGAAACATAAAGAAATTATATTTACTATCTTACGAGATTAATGATTTCATGATATCTTAAGAATCTCATAAATTATAGAAGTGATTTCGATGAATTGATTATGATTTGATAATTTGAACTTTTCTCTCATGTTTCAATACTACTTTGTATGCTTCATGACTTGTTGATTGAAATAATGATATAGACTTTTGATGTATCACTTGTCATGATGGCTAACATTTTGAATCTTGAAAATAATTACTTCTTTTTATCATTTACTAAAGAGGAAAATAATTCAAGTTTATATCATTTGTGAATCTCACAAACTATGGTAATGATTTGATGATTTGAACTTGAATGAGCTTTGTCATAATCAAGTCTTGATATTTTGATATTTGATACTTGGAATTCTTATACATGAATCTAGTTACTCTTTGTGCTATATTTTTTCAAATGGATCATGAGCCTTGATGTCATATATTTCATGATCCTAGAAGTGATATGATTTCTTTGCCTTGTGTAGTAAATTGAATATTTGATTTTCTTTATGATAAATTATGAATCATGACTTGATCTATGAGATTGATATGCTTTTATATATCATGATTCTTGGTTGTATGATATTTATCTTGAATTAAAAAATTGATAAATATGAATTTTGATCTTGCTAAAAAGAAAATTATGAATCATGAATGATATCTTTTGGTTGTGATCCTTGTTGAATTTATATATTGATATCCGTCATGACATGATTTCTTTGCATTGTTGTCTTATTTGCATCATGTAATGATTGAACAATTGATGTATATTTTTATTGATGCAAACTTTTAATTGATATGAAAAATGGCTTGTATAATGATTGAAATTTTTAGCCATTTAGTCCTCCCTTCTTTTTGACAAAGACAAAGGGGGAGAAAAATTGCTACCTTGCAATTTCACAAGAAGAAGAAGGATTGCTATTTCAAAGGATGCAAATATTGCTATCTTGACTATATCAAAAGAAGCAAAATGCAAAACTTCAAAAATTTGAAATGTTGCATGCCTTTATGTTTGTATGTTTAAATGAAAAGTTAGCATATATATATTTAAAGTGATCATACATAATTGCTAGCTCATTGCAAACAAAGTTGATAGCTTGCAAAGGTGAAACTTAGTTACAAAGAGAAGAATTGAAAGAAAGCTAACTTGCGTGTCATAAAGTATGTTAGCTTGCTTATCATTATTGATTGCTTGCTTATCATCTTTTTATCTCATATCTTGATTTTTGACTCCCTTGAATTCATGACTTAATATGCTAAAAATTCATATTGTAAATTTGTTATCTTGTCATGATCAAAGCATTGGCTATTTGTACTCCACTTTTTGACAAAACAAAGGGGAGAAGAATTATTGCTAGCTTATGTATTGCAAAGAAAAAATTTGCTAGCTAGAACATGCAAAGGAAGCAAAGAAAGTGCAACTTGCACATCTCAACAAGCAAGTGAAAATTACCATCATTGCCCATCTTTGAAACTTGCTATGATTGAATGGTATTATTTGAATTGTATTGTATGATGTGATAGCTAGTATGTTGTAATATTTGCATATCCTTGAAAACTAGCTATAATGTTACTTCTCCTTTTTGTTGATGACATAGGGGGAGAAGTAGATTGATGACTTCATGCATTGATTGAATATTTTATATATTTGCATGATGGTTTGATTTATTCTCTTAATTGTGATGAATGTTGCTTGGATTTGGGATAATCCAAGTGTTCTATCAATGGCATATTGATAGGGGGAGTTTGTGTTAAACTCCGGGGAGTTATGGTTAACTCCGTTAGTCATCAATTAGTTGTCATCATCAAAAAGGGGGAGATTGTTGAATCTCGATTTTGATGATGAAACTAATTGAGTGTGATTTGTGGTCTAATTGCGTTTTGAGTTACGCAGGTCTACTATCAATCAGGATTAGATAGTTGACGCTAGAGGAATTGACGTTGCCAGAGGTGATCACGTTAGGATATTGGATGTCGAGCCGGAGGTTCGGTCGACTATCGGCAGGAGGCTTTGTACGTCGGGCATTGGGCCAAGAAGTGCGGAGTTGTGCCATGGATATCAAGGTTGCGGAGGTCAACCGTTGATTGGGCAATAAGCCGCTAGAGAGGGCGATGTGCCAAAGGATCGGACGAAGCACCGACCAATGATGTGTCGGGCAACTGAATGTCAATTCGCGTTGTAATAACTGTCTAGATCGAAGTAGAGTTTTTGGTGTTTGTTTGTGTAGGAGTGACTACGATAGGGATGAAGACGTAAAGCGAAACAAAGGGCTGAAGACAAGTGTGATGAATCGTTGGGAGTTCGAGTGTTCAACGGAAGTCCGAAGATTCGTTGGGAGCGTTGCAGGAACTGGACGAGAACGAGTAGGGAGCTTGCTGAAGGGTTTTCGGAAGTTCGCCGGGAGGTTCGTCGGAAGTTCATGGAGTTTGCTAAGAAAGATCGGAGATTTCCAAAGAAGCTCGGGGGAACTCGCCAAGATCATCGTGAAGTCCGAGAGCTTGCTGTGAGTCCGCGGAAAGGTTTTCGAAGGTTCGTCGGAAGACCGTCAGAAGTTGACCGGAAGCTCGTCGGAAGAAGTTGTCATGTGGACTTTGTAATAGCTTAGGAAACGTCTTTAAAATTTGTAGTTAGCACATATTTTAGGTTAGGATTAGATACCCAAAGTGGGGGCCCATTGGGCCTTGATTACGATGAGTTTGGGCCAAAATTTTGGCCCAAACCGAGCCAGCTACGTGCATGCATGCTACGTGCATGCTATCAGAGTCTGCATCAGAATGGCTGGTTACTATAGCCATCGTAGTAGGCGACTATAGTAGGCGGTAGCACCACCTGGCTGGGGCGGTAGCACCATCTGGCTGGGGCGGTAGCACCGCCTGGGTGTCTGCCAGGACTAACAGCACTGAAAAACTCAAAAGATTCAAATTTTTAGCTCCAAGTTTAGGCTCCAAATTTGAATCACTTTGAGGCCTATAAATACCCCTCATATTCTTGGATGAAAGGTGTCTAGAACTGAAAAAAAAGGGGAAAACTCTCTTGAAAGTGTGTCAAATCTTCCCTCTAAGTCTTAAGAGTGTTCTAGTCCAAGAGAGGGGTAAGAGTGCTTTATAATGGTTATCTCCTAAGCCCATCAAAAGGAGAGGTGCTGTGAGGGAGTTTATCCTCGCCCGTTGGAAGGAAGATAGCTAGTGGAAAGCCGGTGGTCTCAAGCAAGAGGAATCGGGAGTGGACGTAGGTCAGATGACCGAACCACTATAAAAATCTGGTTTGCATTTACGTTCTTACTATTTACTTTGCTACAAACCCTCTTCATTTGCTGCCTTATTTACTCAACTTTCTCTTCATCTTCTTATATATGTTTTAAAGTTAAAACACAATCCTTCCGGGTTTAAACGAAACGTTGCATTCATTCGTACGAAGTTTTTGAACTTATTTTAATCGCTGAAAAATTTATCGTTCCTTACCGCTATACTAATTCACCCCCCCTCTTAGTGCCGCTCGATCCCTAACACCTACACCTAAGGGGCAAGCAAGGATGAGATCACTCGCTACATGAAGTACACAGATGACTCTACCCTTGCTCAGTGTTACATGTTGGGCTCTATTGTTGAATCTTGGATTTTGATAATGAAGTCAATTGATAAGTTATTTAATCTATTTTATATGTTGAGAAAAGTGTGCAAGATTAACTACGATAGCGATGAAGGCATAAAGCAAAATGAAGTGTTGGAGTCAAGTATGATCGAATCGTTGGGAGTTCGAGACTTCATCGGGAGTCCGAAGATTCATCGGGAATACTATCGGAATTGGTCAAGAATGAGTCAGGAGCTTAATGAAGGGTTTGTCAAAAGTTCACGAAGCTCACCGAGAAAGATCGAAGCTTGCCAAAGAAGCTCATCGAAACTCATGAAGATCGTCATGAAGTCCAGGAGCCTATTGGGAGTCCATGGGAAGATGTCCGAGTGTTCCTTGGTAGTTTATTAGAAGCTCGCTAGAAGAAGTCTTGACATGTCAGATTTTATTTTTTTTAGAAAATATCTTTAATTTTCATAGTTAGCACGTAATTAGGGTTAAGATTGGGAGGTAATCCTATTAACCCTAGTAGGGGTCAACTGGGCCCGTAAATGGATTGGATTGGGCTGGATTCAAGGCCCATCTAGGTTGCTGGACCTTGTTTGACAATGGCACCACCAGACTAGGGTGGTGGAACCGCCTAGGGACCAGGTTCCTAGGAGCCTAGGCGATGGTACCGCCTAGGTCAAGTGGTGGCACCGTCGATAGTTAATAACTATCAGGCAGTGGTACCGCTTGTCAAGCAGTGGTACTGCCCCACCATAGAACCCGAAGCTCTGCTCTGGCGGTAGTCCCACCAGACTAGGCGGTGGTACCACCCAATGTCAGAATTAACTAGCGATAGTACTACCAATGACAGGTGGTGGTACTGATAGTATCCAAAAATCCAAGATGAAACCTTTTTTAGCTCTATTTTTGAAGCCAATTGAAGCTATAAATACCTCTTACTTCTCAGCTAGTTAAGCACATTAAGAAGTGATAAGAACTGAATCAAAACTATAGTGAAATAGCTTTTAAAAGTTGAGTGTTCACCTCCACCTTGCTCTAAGTGTAAAAAGTCTGTAAAAGGAGAGTGAGCCACTGTAAATTTCTATAAAAAGGGGTGATTAATCTTTTCCCTTCAAAAAAGATCGATAGTGGAAGTCGGTGATCTCATCAGAGGAGGTATCAGGATTGGACGTAGATCAATCGACCGAACCACTATAAAATTGCTACGTTCTTCTCTTGGTGTGTAAATTTCATTTGCTGTATTTAATTTTTTACTTGGATGCAATCTTTCAATCTCCCCTTCTCTACTCTCTTATAAACTCATTTGAATCAACCTTTTACTAAAATCGTTTTCATCGAACGAAATTTTCTTAACACAAAGTTTTTCAAAATCACTTTAAATCATCGATTTTTATCCGCTGCACTAATTCACCCCCTCTTAGTGTCACTCTTGATCTTAACAGTTGGTATCAAAGCAAGGTCACTCTCATTTGGTTTAAAACTTAAGAGAGATGGTATTTGCTGGCATGTAAGATGGTCACTCAATCACACGTCCGCCTATGTTCAATGGGTTGGATTTCACCAATTGGAAAAAACACATGATAATTTTTCTTATTTCTATGGATTTTGAATTATAGAACATTATCAAAAATGACTTTCAAATGTCTTCTCTTCCGATGAATAATTGGAATGAGTTGAAGAAGAAGACTTTCGCTCTAAATGCTAAGGTTATGAATGCCTTATTTTATGTCTTAGACAAAAATAAATTTAATCATGTTTTAATTTATAAAATAATTTTTGATATTTGGCATACTCTTAAAATCACTCACGAAGGTATTAATCGAATGAAAGAGTCCAAAATTAATCTTTTGATTCATTCTTATGAGTTGTTTGGATGAAATCAAGTGAGTCCATTAGAGACATGTATACCTAGTTTATAGATGTCATTAATGGACTAAAAGCACTTGAAAATTTTTTTTCTAATTTTGAACTTATAACTAAAATCTTAAGATCCCTTCCAAAGAGTTGGGATCCTAAAGTAATGGTCATTCAAGAGGCCAAGGACTTAAAGAATTTTTCTCTCAAAGAACTAATTGGGTCTTTAATGACCTATGAGATGACTTGCAATGCTTATGATGAGCTTGAGAACTCCCTTCCAAAGAACAGGAAGGATATGACACTAAGAACACTAGAAGACTATTTGAAAGAAAGTTTAAGTGATGAAGACTATGATGATGAACTAGCACTCTTGACATGAAAATTCAAAAAATTCATAAGAAGAAATAAAGCTAAAAATGACTCTAAAAATAAACTTGAACCTAAGAAAGAACAAGTCATATGCTATGAATGCAAGAAGCCAAGGCATTTCAAAAACAAATGTCCCCAAGCAAAGAAGAAACAACCGAAGAAGAAGAAGGCGCTAAAGGTAACATGGGATGATTCAAGCGGTTCTGAAGATGAAGAACCAAGTAACAAGAAGATCACCAACTATGCTCTAATGGCTATCGGAGAAGAGGCCAATAATTTATTAGATGAAAATTTAACTTTCAGTGAGCTTTCAAATATTTTTCATGATTTGTTTGATGAGTGTAGATTAATTAGTAAAAAGTTAAATTTGTTGAAAAAGGAGCATACCCTCTTAGTTAATAAATTTGAAAAACTTAAACATAACACTCCTTTGCCTCCATATAATAAATGTGAACATTTAGAAGCACTTGAGAAGGAAAACTTGCTACTTAAAGAAACCTTAGAAAAATTTAAGATTGGTAGCAAGCCTTTGAACATGATCCTTGCTAATAAAAGTCACGTTTATAAAAGAAGTGGAATCAGATTTGTGAGTAGCTCTCACCGAAATCCAACCACTTTCGTTAAAGGACCTACATTGCATGTATCACCTCACACAAAGTGTAACTTTTATTGTAAACCCCGACATGTTATTTACAAATATCCGTTTAAAAGATTTAGTCCATATAAACTGATATGGGTTCCTAAAGAGACTACAAATAATTCAATGCAAAACAATAACGTAAATCAATTATTGAGACACTTAAGGTCAAATTGGTACCTAAAAACCATCCTCTTTTGTAGATATATTCACCATCACAAGCTATGAGCAAGTAACGATACTTTATTGATGCATAATCGTTATCAAGCTCACTAGCTCAAAAATGAAAAACCATTGATCGCATTATGTTGATTGCTTTTATAATAACCTTCCACCAATACTAAAATACACTAGTAGTGAGACTAAGGGACACTAGCTTAGTAAACCTTGTTAGATTTCATGAAAAATAATTTTGATGATGTTCTTATTAAGATTCAAGCTTTTAGAATTTTGAAACCACCTAACTACACTCCTCTCTTATTATTCGTTTCATCAATCATTCTCGTAAGGAAGATGTTTTGATCATGATACTTCCTTGAATGAATAAATTTTCTGAGAGAGTTTTGACAAGTCATTTTCCTTAAGAGAAGTGACTTCATCAAAGTAATAGATTCGAGGTTTTGGGATTTTTGAAATTGCTTAACTACACTCCACTCTTAACTTTTAAACTTTCAACCTATTCACTTATCATTGTTCCTTGATTTTTCTAAGGAAAATATTCTAGATATCTTTTGATAATCATGTTATTCTATGATTAAATTCCTGTTTAATGGACTATCCTTCTTGAGAAGAATGAATTCATTCAAATCGATAAACAGTGAGGGATAAAATTGATTTAAATGTGATTATTTCGCTTAATCAAATACAAGATAATTAAATTTAAACTTTCAATTTTATAATCTCTATAAAATAGAGGAAGATCAGTTAATTAAATGATCAAGGTGTTACTATCCCCAAAAATGCCTAAGTATAGGTGCCAGCAGTGGCACCGCTCGAGAGGTCCTCTATATAAAAGGACTTTAGGGCCGACGGTAGAACCAAACCCGTCTCCTACTGTAGCCCTCAAAAACTCTCTCCCACCTCTCAATCTTGATCCTCAACCTCTAAAAAACCTAAAAGGGATCTCTACTTCATCAAGTTTTGTATCAATCTCAAGCACTAAGGAAGATCTCTACTAAGGTATTCTTTAAAATCCTTCCTTTTAATTCATCATGTATTGCTGCCTTTTTGAAGATCTCTACAAAGTAATAGATTCGAACTTTTGGGATTTTTGAAATCGCTTAACTACACTCCTCTCTTAACTTTTAAACTTTCAACCTATTCACTTATCATTGTCCCTTGATTTTTCTAAGGAAAATATTTTAGATATCTTTTGATGATCATGTCATTCTATGATTAAATTCCTATTTAATGGACTATCCTTCTTGAGAAGAATGAATTCATTCAAATTAATAAACATTGAGGGATAAAATTGATTTAAATGTTATTATTTCGCTTAATCAAATATAAGAAAATTAAATTTAAACTTTCAATTTTATAATCTCTATAAAATAGAGGAAGATCAGTTAATTAAATGATCAAGGTGTTACTGCCTCCAAAAATGCCTAAGTATAGGTGCTAGAAGTGGCACCGCCTAGTCAATGGTGGCACCGCTCGAGAGGTCCCCTATATAAAGGGACTTTAGGGGCGGTAGAACCGAACCCTTCTCTTGCTATAGCCCTCAAAAACTCTCTCCCACCTCTCAATCTTGATCCTCATCCTCTAGAAAACCTAAAAGGGATCTCTACTTCATCAAGTTTTGCATCAATCTCAAGCACTAAGGAAGATCTCTACTAAGGTATTCTTTGAAATCCTTCCTTTTAATTCATTATGTATTGTTGCCCTTTTGCAATTATTCTTTCATTATCATCATTTGTAGACAAATGACACCTAGAAGATCATCTAAGGACTAAGGAAAGAGGAGAGTAGGAGAATCATATGACCCCTCCTTATTTAACTCAAATGATAGTGCCCTTAGGTTCACTAATTTTGAATCTAGAAGTGTACACAAGGGTAAATATGTTGATCTAGGTGAATTAGGAGACTTAGAACCTATATAATGGTTTGCTAATCTAGATGTCTTACCTATATTATAAATTAGCGAACCAATATACCCTAGGCTAGTTTGCCTATTTTACAACAACTTAAATGTAGATGATGATGACAATGTATCAACTTATCTCCTAGGGCACCATATCCCAATTACGGACAATGTCATTTGCAACCTAATAGGAATTTTTGAAAAGAGAAGTGGTTGCTATTTTAGAGGCCAATGGGATTTAGACACAATTGGAGTAACTTATTCCAAAGCCTTAGGAACCATTTTTGGAAACCCAAACTTATCGATAATCCCTAAAAGTTGTGAACACCTATTGCCCTTCAACTCTAAAGTACTCCATCATATAATCATTAGTATCTTGATTCCAAAACAATATCACCACGATGAAGTAAATTAAATGGAATTAGGTACTATGTATTGGATCATGGTCGGACACAAAAATTTCTTTGGATACTTAATCCAGCAAAACATGATTGACATATCAACTAAGGATTTAATGCTTCCATATGGTGGGTTAATCACAAGGCTATTACATGCACAAAATATTAGGATACCATCCAATGAAGAAAGAATAAAAGTAGATAGATATAATGCAATTAATAGAAACCTACTTAAACGATTAAGGTGTACTTTTAGGAATGAAATTTGGACTAGGTTGCCTAGAATGATTGATCCTCCCTCTCCTAAAGAAGAACTCGAAATACCTATATTTAGGGGTAATGAGTCTCCTCTCCCTAGTCCCTTTGATGCTGCACCGATGGATCCAGCTCTTGTATCTTCATCTTCTGTCGATTTGATTATAATTCAACTGAATCAACTCAAGCCACAACAAGATCAACTCAAATCATAACAAGCTAAACTCAAATTACAACAAAATGAGATCCTAAATGAAGTGCATCAAGTACATTGCAAAATCGATACTTTGTATAGACATTTTGGCATACCACCCGAGGAGTAGTTTGTAATAACTCTATGATGTACTTCTTGACTTTATGTGATGTAATGGAGTTCCTAACTCCCTTTTGTACTCTTTATGTTGTTTTAGTACATTTTAAGTTTCATATAATGCAATGTTGAATTGAATGCAAGAGTTTGTTGTATGTCAATTTTCCGAAATTTTTTGATTTCGTAGTATTATCTTTTTGATTTCTTAAATGAAGTTTTCATGAACTTATCTTTCTCCTATCTTAGTTTGATACTCTCGATTCTATCATTTGATGAAATTTTGAATTAGTATTATGTACATTTAATGACTTTTTGAAATTATATCGGATCATTTGATAACTTTCCTCCCCTCATTCACAAGATTTTTTTTCTTTCTTTGTATCACTCTCAGATTTCATGCAAGTTTTAGCAATATTTTTAAAAGAGTAAAAATAGCACTCATGAATCTTATTTGATAAAGGTATCATTTATCATTTACCGATTTCAATGATACTTGATTTTTTCAATGACAACGGATCTTATAAAAGTGACATTCATGGATTCTATGAAATGATATATATTAGCTCTTGATGAACTCAATTTCTTTCATGATTCACTTTTCACATTTTTATGAGATTTTAATGAAAAATAGAAGTTTGATAAACTCTTGATAGCTTGAATGAATTGCTTTCATGGTTCATGGACTTCTTCTCTTTATACATACCTTTATGTCATGGTTTCTATATAAAAAGAAGAAGTTCGTCGTGAAGTCCAGGAGCCTGCTGGGAGTCCATCGGAAGATGTCCGAGTGTTCGTCAGAAGTCCATTGAAAGTTTGCCAGAAGCTCACCGAAAAAAGTCTTGACGTGCTGGATTTTATTTTCTTTAGAAAATATCTTTAATTTTCGTAGTTAGTATATAATTAGGGTTAAGATTGGGAGGTAATCTCATTAACCCTTGTAGGGGCTATCTGGGCTCGTAAGTGGACTTGATTGGATCGAATTCAAGGCCCATCCAGGTTGTTGGACCCTATTTGACGGTGGCACTACCAGACTGGGGCGGTGGAACTACCCAAGGACTAGGTTTTCAAGAGCTGGGGTGGTGGTACTGCCTAGGTCAAGCGATGGTATCGCTGATAGTTAATAACTGTCAAGCGGTGGTACCGCCCCACTATAGAACCCGAAGCTCTGCTCTGGTGGTAGTACCGCCTAGTGTCATAATTAACTAGCGGTGGTACCGTCAGTACCTGAAAATCTAGGATAAAATCTTTTTTGACTCTATTTTTGAAACTAATTGAGGCTATAAATGTCTCTTACTTCTTAGTTGGTTAAGCACATTGACAAGTGATAAGAACTGAGTCGAAACTATAGTGAAATAGCTTTTAAAAATTGAGTGTTCACCTTCACCTTGCTCTAAGTGTAAAAAGTTTGTAAAAGGAGAGTGAGCCACTATAAAGTTCTGTAAAAAAAGGGTGATTAATCTTTTTCCTTTAAGAAAGATTGATAGTGAAAGCCGGTGACCTCATCGGAGGAGGTATCGGGAGTGGATGTAGGTTAATCGACTGAACCACTATAAAATTAAGATGTTTTTCTCTTAGTGCGTAAATTTCATTTGCTGCATTTAATTTTTTACTTGGTTGCAATATTTCAATCTCCCCCACTCTACTTCTTATGAACTCACTCGAATCAACCTTTTGCTGAAATCATTTTTATTGGATGAAATTTTCTTAGCACACAAAGATTTTCAAAATCGCTTTAAGTCGTCGATTTTTATCCACTGTACTAATTCACCCCCCCCCCCCCCCCCCCTCCCCTCTTAGTGTCACTCTTGATCCTAACATTCATGACTCCCGAGTTGCAAAGATAACATAAAAAGATGGATGCCAGATCCATACTCCTGCATCTTCATAAATTATTTGAGGAACAGGAAAGAACTTAGTGATATGAGATATCGAAGAGTCTCTTCCACATCATAATGACTGAGGGGACACCAGTTCAGAATCATGTCCTTAAGATGATTGAGTGGATAGAGAAACTCACAGGTTTAGGAATGGTCCTAAAAGATAACTTGTGTATGGATCTTATATTTTAGTCCCTACCAGATTCCTTTTCATAGTTCTCTATATCGGTAAGACTAGAAAAAAAAGGAAAACAGATAAGTCCCTTAAGAAGGGCAAGGGCAAGGGCAAACCGAGTAAAGCAAAGGTTGCTACGAAGGACCTAACAAATGACAAAGGTCAATGCTTCTACTACGACAAAGTCAAGCATTGGAAGAGGAACTACAAAGAGTATCTTGCAAAGAAGGTGAAACATAAGCTTGAAGAAGTTTCAAGTACATTCATGATCAGTCCCCATTTGTCAAACTCATCTGATAACACATAGGTCTTAGATACTGACAGTACTTATCATATATGTAATTCGTTGCAGGTTCTAGCAAGACCTAGAAGATTAATGAGAGGCAAGATGGACCTCAAGATGGAAAATGGACTAAGAGTTGCTACTGTTGCTATTTGTGAGATCACTTTACATCAACCTGATGAAGCTATAATTATATTAGATGTATGTTATTTTGTTTCCTCTATTATAAAACATATTAATTTCATTTCATGTTTGACATTAAATGGTTATAAAGTAATTTTTTAGAATAATAGTTGTTCAATTATTAAGGATGATGAGATCATCATGAGAAGAACATTGCATAATGGTTTGATTATGCTAGACACTACTCCACATATTATGAATGTATGTGAGTCCAAGAGAAAGTGAGATGAGTTGAATAGTGAATACCTATGGCATTGTAGGCTAGATTATATCCATGAGAGAATGATTCAAAAGTTACTAAAGGATGGATACCTAGATCCATTTGACTATGAGTCGTATGTGACTTGCGAAACTTGCCTTCATGGAAAGATGACTAACGCTCTATTTAGTGGAACTAGAGAGAGCCATTGAGTTGTTAGAACTCACACATAGTGATTTATGTGGTCCCATATCAACTCGGACCATAGGTAGTTATTCCTACATTATTTTCGTTGATAATTTCTCTAAGTACGGTCACATATACTTGATGTAGTATAAGTCCAAAGCCTTCAAAAAATTTAGGGAATATAAAAATGAAGTAGAGAATCAGACTAGAAAGAGTATCAAAACTCTTCGATCAGATTGAGGAGGTGAGCATTAGAGTATAGAGTTCACCCAATTCCTTAAGTGTTGAATCTCATATTTTAATGATGAAATCAATTAATGAGTTTATGATCTAATCTGTGTTTTGAGTGATGTAGGACTAGCTTCGATCATGGAGAGATAATTAAAGTAAGAAGAATCAAAGTTGGGTTGGAGTGGAATATGTCAGAAGATTGGACGCCGAGCTGAAGGATCGGTCGACATAATGGTAGAAGGCTTCATGCCATGAGTTTGGGCATCGAGCCAAGAAGAGCAAACATTGTGCCAAAGAGATTGGACATACGAAACTCAATATGTTGATTGGGTAATACATCGCAAGAGTGGACGATACACCGAAGGGTCGAACGAAACATCAGTTGAACCAATGATATACCAGATAATTTTGATTAATACTTTGTAATAATTGTCTAGATCGAAGTAGTTTTAGTTGTAATTGGGTTGGAATTAGGCCAACTCAATTAGGGGCCAATTGGACTTGAATTAAGGTTGATTTGGGCCGAATGGATGGCCCAAATGTTAACCTGGAGCCACGTCAAGCGGTGGCACTGCTAGGGTTGGCAGTGGAACCGCTTGAGGCACAGCCTCCCAAGTAGTGTCTAGGCGATTATATTGCCTAGTGTCAGGTGATGGTATCATAAAATTAGGCGATGGTACCATCCAATGTTAAAGTAGATTGAGCGATGGTACCGCTAGTACTCAGAAGACCTAGGATGAGATTAGTTTTATCTCCAAGTTTAAATCCATTTAGAGCCTATAAATACCCCTCCCCATCCTTGCTATGCAAACTCAAGAACTGAGAACAAAAAAGAGAGAAAATACTGTTGTAATTATGTGAAAATTCCTCCCCTCTAGTTCTAAGTTTTGGTTAATTTTTAAAGAGGGGTGAGTGGGGGTATAAAGGTTCTCTCCTGAGCCTATCAAAATGATAAAATTATTGTAAGGGTAATTGATCTTCGTCTATTGAAAGTAGATCGGTTAGTGGACGTCGATAGCCTTGAGTGAAGAGGAATCGAGAGTAGATGTAGGTTGGGACGATCGAACCACTATAAAATCTGGTTTGCATTTACTTTATGCTTTTCATTTATATTGTAAATAGATTTACTTGCTTAATATGCTTACGAATGTTTTAAGTTCAAACACATTTCCAATATGAGCTTTTATCGAAACGAAGTTTTTCGAATCGAATCATTTTTATCGTAATCATTAATTCACCCCCTCCTTCCCCCCTCTTAGTGCCAACTTAGTCCTAATAGTTGGTATTAGAGCCATGTTTATTTCTCTTTTGGTTTAACATATAAGAGAAATGACTCTTTTCGGCTTTCAAGATGATCACTCTATCATTCATCCTCCTATGTTTAATGGATGGACTACATATATTAAAAAACTCAAATGAGAGTTTTCTTGCTTTCTTTAAATTTTGATTTATGGAATATTATTGAATATGATTTTCAACAACCCTCTAAACCTATGAATGAATGGAATGATTTTGAGAAAAAAATTATTTTCTTTGAATGCCAAAGTGATGAACGCTTTGTTTTGTGCCTTGGATAAAAACGAATTTAGTCGATTTTCTATTTGCAAAATGACATGTGAGATTTGGCACACTCTTGAAATCATACACGAAGGCACTAGAAGAGTTAAAGATTTAAAAATTAATCTTTTTGATGCATGATTTTGAATTGTTTCGAATAGAACCAAGCAAAACTTTTGGTGACATGTACATCCATTTTACGGATGTCATCAATAGTTTAAAAAGTCTTGGTAAATATTTTTTTAATCTCAAACTTGTAAACAAAATACTAAGATCCCTTCCAAAAAGTTGGGATCCAAAAGTGACGACTATACAAGAAACAAAGGACATAAATAATTTTCGTATTGAAGAACTTATCGGGTCTTTAATAACCTATGAAATGACTTGTTTAGAACATGACGAACATAAGAACAACCTTCCAAAGAACTGGAAGGATTTGATACTTCAAACAATAGAATACCACTTGAGTGATAACTCAAGTGATGATGATGAGAACCTTGAACTTCTCACTATAAAATTCAAAAAGTTCATAAAACATGAATTAAAGAATAAAAATAAACAAGAATTAAAGAATAAAAATGAACACAAGAAGTTGGGACACTCCAAAGACAAGTATATAAAAATAAAGAAGAAAGTACTTAAAGATGAAATGAGTGCATCCAAGGATGACGTTACAAATTACGCTTCGACAATTTTTGATAACGAGGCAAATAACTCAACCAAATCCCCTTTACTTTATTATGAAATTACTTGATGCATTTCATGAGTTATTTTTAAATTAGTAAGAAATATAAAATAAAAAAATTCATGCTAAGTGATTTTGAAAAATTAAAATTGTATGTTTTATGATAAAGGAACAAAATGTTAGATTTAAATCTAATGTTTATACACCAAATATAATTCCATGTATGTTTATCTTGATAATTTCCATATCACCTTTCAATTTCAAACATGATGTATTGTTTTGATATAAAAAAATTATTTTGAGCTTGATTATTGCATATTAATTTCTTTCACTAAGTATAAAGAGTTAGACTCAGAAAATGTATTATCATTGAAATTAAAATGATAAATCAAATCTTTTCATCAAAGATGTTTTATTTTATGTTAATGTGTTATGCTATTGATCTTTGTCATGATGAAACATGTTTTTTGGTTTTAAACAACGATGCATGGATTTGGCTTAAAAGATAAAGGCATGCTTGTATGAATTGAAACAACTAAAAAGAGGAAAGTATTTTCTTGAAAATTTCTCTATCTCTAAAGTTTTTCGATTTTTCAATAAGAGATTGATGAATCCATGTATATTATCTTTTTTGAATCTCTTGAACTATGAAAGGTGATTTTGATGATGATTTCGGATTTGATAAACACTTGATTTATTCGTATTTATGACTTGAGATGTATTTTATATGAATCATTTTCGATGTTTTTATCTTTCTCAATTCATTTTGTTCTTGCATGTTTCTATCTTCCAAGAGAAGTTTTATCCACACAAATCATGATTCCTTCACTTGATACTTGAGATCTTTTTGTTAAGATCCCTTATTATTTGATCTTCAATGTTCTTTTTGTCATTTACTAAAGAGGAAATTTAATGAATCATGATTTTTTCTTGGACTTCTCAAAATTATAACTTATGAATCAATTCTTTTTCCTTCTTTCACTAAGGAGGAGACTTATCTAACGAATCTTGACTCCTTCACTTGATACTTATGAATCAAGATTTTTTGTTCTACGATTCTTCTTGGAGTTACTAAAGAAGAAATTTGTTCAATTAAACCATGATATATCAATTGACTTTTTGATCTTATGGTTTATATGCCTCATGATATGATTGAATCATTGAATTATCTTTATTATTAAATTTTTGTCATACTTGAAAATTGATGTAAAAGAAAATTTTGTAATATTGTATTCTTCCTTTCTTTTTGACAATGACAAAGGGGAGAAAAGTCTTAATAGCTTGCACTTTACAAAAAGAAGCAAAAATTGCTAAACTTGCACAATTATTAGCTTGAAAAGAAAGACAACTTGCTAGCTTGTACTTCTCAAAAGAGAAGAAAGAACCTGTTATCTTGAACATATCTAAAAAGTGCTTACTCATCTCAAGAGAAGCAAAATTTGCTAACCTTCATATTTCAAAGAGAAGTAACACTTGCTAACTTGTTAGCTTGAATGTTGTAAAGTGATGTAAATCTTGTTAAATTGCTAGTTTAAAAACTTGTAAGTTGTATTTCTCTTTTTTGTTGATAACAAAGGGGGAGAAATTATGATAATGATCGTGCATGGAATGATGTATTGAAATTATGATTATACATGAAATTCTCAAGATTTTTTTAATTTAAAATTTTTATCAATATGGCATATTGATAGGGGGAGTTTGGTTTAAACTCTATCATCAATTGGTTGTCATCATCAAAAAGGGAGAGATTATTGAATCTTAGATTTTGATGATGAAATTAATTAATGAGTTTGTGATCTAATCTGTGATTTGAGTGACGTAGAACTAGCTTTAATCATAGAGAGACACTTAAAGAAGGAAGAATCAATACTGGGACAGAGTGGAACATGTTAGAAGATTTGACTTTAAGCTAGAGGATCGATCGACATATCGGCAGAAGGCTTTCGTGCCATGAGTTTGGGCATCGGGCCAAGAAGAGTGGACATTATGCCAAGGAGACCGGAGTTGCGAAGGCCAACATGCCGATTGGATAATACGCCGCAATAGAGGATGATGCGCCGAAGGGTTGGACGAAGTGTCGATTGAACCCATTTGAAGCCTATAAATACCTCTCCCATCCTTATTTTACACACATAAGAATTGAGAACAAAAAGAGAGAAAACGTTATTGTAATTATGTGAAAATTCCTCCTCTTTAGCACTAAGTTATGGTTAAAGAGGAAAAACGTTGTTGTAATTGTGTGAAAATTCCTCCCATTTAGCTCTAAGTTTTGGTTAAGTTTTAGCGAGGAGTGAGTGGGGGTGTAAAGGTTCTCTCCTGAGCTTATCAAAAGGAGAAAAGTGCTATAAGAGTAATTGATCTTCATCCATTGAAAGAAGATCGGTTAGTGGACACTGATAGCCTCGAGTGAGGAGGAATCAAGAGTGGACATAAGTCAGGACGACCGAACCACTATAAAATCTAGTTTACATTTACTTTATAGTTTTTATTCATATTGCAAATAAATTTACTTGCTTAATATGCTTACGAATATTTTAAGTTCAAACGCATTTTCGATATAAGTTTTCATCAAAACAAAGTTTTCCAAATTGAATCATTTTTATCATAAACACGAATTCACCCACTCACCCCCAACTCAGTCCTAACATCAAGGATCATGAGATTCTATCCTAATGGATACTTCCTTATACACCCTAGCTCAATGGTGTATTAGACATGGTGTAGTCTATGATGAGTTCGTCGATCTACCCATCTCATTCTGGGGATACACTCTAGATCTGTAGTTTACCTTTTGAACAAAGTTCCAACTAAGTCGGTAGTATCTACACCATATGAGATATGGAAAGGGAAGAAGCCCGATCTTAAGGTTGTTAAGATTTAGGGCTACCTTGCCCACGTTAAGAGACAATCCCGATAAGTTAGAATCTAGGATGGAATGGTGCAAGTTCGTGGGATACCCCAAGGAAACTTATGGGTATTATTTCTATCACCTCAAGGATCAAAAGGTCTTTATAGCCAAGAGAGTAGTGTTCCTTAAGAAGGAACACATTCTTGGTGGAGACAATAGGAGCATGATAGAGTTGAGCGAGGTTAGAGAACCTAGCTCAAGCACCATTCCATAGCCAGAGTCATTCATGTACCTAGCATACAAGTTCCGACTATACATAGGTTCGGTAGAGTATCACATCCTCCTAAGAGATATGTGAGATACATCAGAGGAGAGGATGTTGAGGATATTAATCCTCAAACCTACGAGGAGGCTATTATGAGTATAGACTTTGGGAAGTGATAAGATATCATGAATTTAGAAATGGATTCCATACACTCCAATAAGATTTAGAACTTTGTTGATACACCTGAGGGTATCATACCTATTAGCTACAAGTGAATCTTTAAAAAGAAGATTGAAGTACATAGAAAGATATAGACCTATAAAGCAAAGGCTAATGGCTAAGGGGTATCGTCAAAGCCAAAGTGTTGACTATGATGAAACTTTTTTACCCGTAGCTATACTAAAATCCATTAGAATTCTATTGGTTATTGCAGCACACTATGATTATGAGATCTGGTAGATAGACATGAAAATCATGTTCCTTAATGGCAACATCAAGGAGGAGGTGTATATGATACAACTTGAGGGATTCATGTCTAAGGATAGTCCAAATAAGGTGTGCAAGTTGTTTAGATCCATATATGGATTAAAGTAAGCTTCCCAAAGTTGGAACATAAGATTTGATGCAGCGATTAGATCTTATGACTTCGTTAAAAACGAAGATGAGCCTTGTGAGTCCAGAAAGGTAAGTGGGAGCGCTATCACCTTTTTGGTGCTGTATGTGGATAATATCCTGATCATTAAAAATGATGTAGGAATGCTCTCCATAGTAAAGGCTTGACTATCTAAACATTTCTCCATGAAGGACTTAGGGAAAGCATCCTATATATTGGGGATTCAGATCTATAGAGATATATCTAAGATGATGCTTGGCTTGTCCTAGTCTAGGTACATAGACACTATTGTCAAATGGTTTGACATAAAAAATTCAAAGAAAGGTCTCATACCAATGAGACATAGGCTATCATTTTCTAGGAGTATATCCCCAAACATGAAGAAAGGACACACATAGATAGGAAACCCTATGCCTCAACGATAGGGTCTATTATGTATGCTATGCTATGTACCAGGTCTGATATAGCGTAAGCTCTAAGTGTCACAAGCAAGTATCAGGCGCATCCAGGCTTGGAGCACTAGCAATAAAGTGTATCTTTAAGTACTTGAGAAGGATTAAAGATCTTTTACTAATATATGGAGAAAGTAGCCTCAGGGTTGAGGGCTACACGGACTCAAGCTTCTAGTCCGATATCGATGATAGCAAGTCTAATTCAGGATATGTGTTCACCTTAAATGGAGGAGTAGTATGCTGGAAGAGTTTCAAGAAAGATACTACTATTGACTCGACCATAGAGGCGGAGTACATTGCTATAGTAGAGATAGCAAAGGAGGGAGTCTGGATGAAGAAGTTCATCAAAGATTAAGGAGTCGTGTTGGGCAACGAGGAGCTAATTCCCTTATATTACGACAACTATAGGGCGATTATTTAAATGAGAGAACTTGGGTCACATCAGAAGTATTCTGAGGAGGTTCTAGCTTATTAGAGAGATCATAGCCCGAAAAAATATAGTAGTGGAAAGAGTTTCATCCGAAGATAATATCACAGATCTACTAACAAAACTGTTGTCTTAGATTGTCTTTGAGCATCACAGAGGTCTGATGAAGATCAGGCATATAGATGATTGGCTTTAGGTCAAGTGGGAATCACTAATTATAGGTGCCCTACAAGCCAATCATGTGAGTGATAACACCTGTAACACATTGCATTAATCTCTTTGCTTATGATTATTGATATTTTCTCATATTATCTGGATGTATATTATGATGTCCTTGGATCTGTGCAATGAGAATCGGATCGTGATGAGATCATGATAATAAGACTGATTCACTTTTAAACACAAACCCTAAATAATCCCGGTCATAGGTTACTCGAGAGGGACATTGAGATTGTTGGAAAATCCAAGGGGGATGACATCTCATACGTAGTGGAAGAACATAAAAATAAAACACCCTAGATTTTCGCAAAAGGTTCCGTCGTTGTGTGAAGATCGATGTGTCAAAAATAAATCCGCGAATCCGATAACTACATGTGTAAAAGGAAAGTACCTAGGGAGATCGTATATCCCTGAATCCTTACAGATTTATAGGACTGGATGAATGAGTTCAAATGTCCTCCTCTATAGTGATAATCTACATGGTAGGGACTGCAATGATGCTTCTCTCTTGGGGAGAGGAGAATAGAATGTAGTTATAAAAAACCCTAGCCTATGGATCTTTGGTTCTCTCTTATTTATAGAGGCCCCCTATAAACCCTAATGAATTTTGCCCTATTGGATACTGGATCTCCATCCAATTACTCAAGCCTTTTGGATTAGTGGGTCTTTACCTAATAATCTCTTATTAACTCTTATTGGATCTCATGTTAGGATCCAATAATTCGGGGGCTTAATGGATATCTAATAAGTTAGGGCTCTAGCGGATATCTCATATCCGAACCTCTACTTATTGTGACACCTACCATATGTGTGATGCTCTAGGCTCAATATCGAGCTGGCCGTGAGTCATACCTGTCATAACTCCTTTTGACTTAGTAAATTATTATCTCCATAATAATTCACCTGACTCATTAACTATAGATGTACTAGACCATTACGCTGTAGTCCCTAGATGATACAAGGGATTCCAATCCTTTAGACCTATCTATCCTCAGTTGCTATGTATCTATAGTCTCTCATCCATCTAATATCTCAGAGACCCTATACCGGGCATGGTGCTGTTAGGCCCATACGGTCTCTCCTCGAATCTTACTCTAATCGGATTCTCCCGAAGAACTCTTTCTCTATCAATTCGAATAATCTTGGCCAAGAATTTTTTTTAGCAAGAATACATGGGATATTCCTCTCATAATATTGAGAGTGGATAATCCTCTACTGATACTCAAGAGCCCTCGTAAGGTTAGCTACCACTCCCAATAACCGATTGTACTAGATCTGAAACTTCCAAACCTATAAGTCCGATATCAAAGAGTGGAGTACTCATACAAGACATCCTTGGTGTCTCAAGTCTAAGGACCAGATACACTACTGGGACTACGAAATCGTTGTCTGACCTGAGGTATCAATAACCATCCAACATTCCGTAAGTAGATCAATCAGTGAACTCATTCTCTAATGAGCACCTGTATTGTACCCTTAGTGTCTTCACATTAGTAGCTATGAGATCAGCCACCTCCATCATATGAACGGGTATATAGCACACCAGTCTATCCGATTATCTCAATGTCCCTCTTGAGTAACCTATGACCGGGATTATTTAGAGTCTGTGTTTAAAGGTGAATTGGTCTCATTATCGTGATCTCATCACGATCCGATTCCCATTGCATAGATCCAAGGACATCACAATATATGCAACATGCAAGATAAAGTGATAAAATGCCTAATAATAATAAGTAAAAGAAAGAGTGTATGTCAAGTCACAAGTGTCATTACTCATATAATTAGCTTGCATGACACATATGACTAACAATTTTCCACTTAACCTAAAGCCAATCACCTACGTGTCTGATCCCCATTAGGCCCTTGTGACGCTCAAAGACAATTTGAGACAATGGCTTGGTCAGTGGATCTATTATGTTATCTTCGGATGAAATTTCTTCCACTACTACATCTCTTCAGGCCACAATCTCTCTAATAAGCTGGAACCTCTTCAAAACACTTCTGATGAGACCCAAGTTCCCTTATTTGAGTAATTGCCCCATAGTTATCACAATATAAGGGAATTAGCTCCTCGTTGCTCGGCATGACTCTCAAATCTGTGATGAACTACTTCATCCAGACTCCCTCCTTTTCTGCCTTTGTCACAACAATATATTCTGCCTCTATGGTTGATTCAGCAGTAGTGACTTTCTTGGAACTCTTCCAACACACTACTCCTCCATTCAGGGTGAACACATACCCTGAATTAGACTTGCTATCATCGACATCGGACTAGAAGCTCAAGTCCGTGTAGCTCTCAACCCTTAGGCTATTGTCTCCATATACTAGTAAAAGATCCTTAGTCTTTCTCAAGTACTTAAGGATACATTTACTGCTTTTCAGTGCTCCAAGCCTAGTTCTGCCTGATACCTGCTCATGACACTCAGAGCATATACTATATCAGGTCTAGTATAAAGCATAGCATACATGATAGATCCTATCATTGAGGCATATGGTATCCTATCCATATGTACCCTTTCTTCAAGAGTCTTTGAGGACATACTTCTAGAAAGTGATATTCCATGTCTCATTGGTATGAGACCTCTTTTGAAATTTTCATGTCAAACCTTTTGACAATAGTGTTTATGTACCTGGATTGGGATAAGCCAAGCATCCTCTTGGATTTATCTCTATGGATCCGTATCCCCAATATGCAGGATGCTTCCCCTAAGTCCTTCATGGAAAAGTGCCTAGATAGCTAAGCCTTTACTATGAAGAGCATTCCTACATCATTCTCAATAATCAAGATATCATCCACATATAATACCAAAAAGGTGATAGTGCTCCCACTTACCTTTCTGTACACACAAGGCTCATCTTTATTCTTAACGAAGTCATAAGATCTGATCACCTTATCAAATCTTATGTTCCAACTTTGGGAAGCTTACTTCAGTCCATAGATTGACCTAAGCAACCTGCACACCTTATCTGGACTATCCTTGGACACGAATCCCTCAGGTTGTATCATATACACCTCCTCCTCAAGGTTACCATTGAGGAATGTGGTTTTGACATCCATCTACCAGATCTCATAATCATAGTGTGTTATAATAGCTAATAAAATTCGAATAGATTTTAGCATGGCTATGGGTGAGAAAGTTTCATCATAGTCAACACCTTGGCTTTGACAATACCCCTTAGCCACTAGCCTTGCTTTATAGGTCTCTATATTTCCATCTATTTTAATCTTCTCTTTGAAGATCCACTTGCAACAAATGGGTACAATACCCTCGAGTGCATCAACTAGGTTCTAAACCTTGTTGGAGTATATGGAATCCATCTTTGAATTTATAGCTTCTTGACACTTCCCGAGTCTATACTCGTAATAGCCTCCTTATAGGTCTGAGGATCAATATCCTTAATATCTTCTCTTCTGATATGTCCCACATATCTCTCAAGAGGATGGGATACTCTACCAGACCTTGCTTTAAAGGTCTCTATATTTTCATCTATTTTAATCTTCTTTTTAAAGATCCACTTGCAACAAATGGGTACAATACCCTCGAGTGCATCAACTAGGTTCCAAACCTTGTTGGAGTATATGGAATCCATCTTTGAATTTATAGCTTCTTGCCACTTCCCCGAGTCTGTACTCGTAATAGCCTCCTTATAGGTTTGTGGATCAATATCCTTAACATCCTCTCTTCTGATATGTCCCACATATCTCTCAGGAGGATAGGATACTCTACCGGACCTATGTAAAGTTGGAACTTGTGTGCTAGGTACCTAAACAGATTTTGGTTGTGGAATGGTGCTTGAGCTAGGTTCTCCAACCTTACTCAACTCTATCATGCTCCCACTATCTCCACCAAGAATGTGTTCCTTCTCAAGGAATACTGTTCTCTTGGCTACAAAAACCTTTTAGTCCTCAGGGTGATAGAAATAATATACATAGGTTTCCTCGGGGTATCCTATGAACATACATCATTCCGTCCTAGATTCCAACTTGTCGAGGTTGTGTCTCTTGACATGGGTAGGGAACCCTAAATCTTCATAACTTTAAGATCGGGCTTCTTTCCATTTCATATCTCATATGGAGTAGACACTACTAACTTAGTTAGAATTCTGTTCAGAAGGTAAGCTGCGATCTCTAGGGCATATTCTCAAAATGAGATGGGTAAGTCGATGAAACTCATTATAGAACGCACCATGCCAAACAGTATGCAATTCCTTCTTTCTGATACACCATTAAACTACTATGTATAAGGTGGTGTCCATTGAGATAAAATCTCATGTTCTTTGAGAAACTGGGTGAACTTTGTACTCAAGTACTCACCTCCTCGATCTGATTAAAAAGTTTTAATACTCTTTCCAGTCTGGTTCTCCACTTCATTCTTATATTCTCTAAATTTCTCAAAAGCCTTAGACTTGTACTTCATCAAGTACATATGTCCATATCTTGAGAAATCATTAGTGAAAATAATGAAGTAGGAATAACCACCTATGGCATGAGTTGACATAGGACCACATACATCACTATGTATGAGTTCCAACAACTCAGTGGCTCTCTCTCCAGTTCTACTAAATGGAGAGTTGGTCATCTTTCCTGAAGGTAAGGTTCGCAAGTCGCATATGACTCATAGTCGAATGGATCTAGATATCCATTCTTCAGCAACTTTTGAATCTTTTCCTTATAGATGTGATCTAGCCTATAATGCCACAGATATGCATTGTTCACCTCTTCTCGTTTTCTCTTAGCCTCACTTATACTCATGATATGTGGAGTTGTATCCAGTATAAATACCATTATGTAACGTTCCTCTCGTGATGATCTTATCAGCTAATGCTATTGAATAATCATTGTTCTCAAAAACTAATTTATATCCATTAACTGTCAAATATGAAATAGAAATAATATTTTTGATAATAGAAGGAATATAATAGTATGCATCTAATGCAATAATAGCTCCACCAAGCAGATGTAGGGTGACCTTGCCAACAGCCACTGTAGCAACCTTTGCTATATTACCCATCTTAAGGTACATCTCATCTCTCTTCAATCTCCTAGGTCCTACTAGAACCTGCAATGAATTGTAGATATGATAAACACTCCCGGTATCCAATACCCATATGTTATCATAAGATTCTGATAAATGGAGACTGATCATAAATGTACCTGAAGTTTCTCCAAGCTTCTATTTCATCCTCTCTACAAGGTACTCTTTGTAGTTCCTCTTCCAGTGCCCATCTTTGCCATAGTGAAAGTACTAGCCTTTGTCCATTATTGGGTCTTTCCTGGTAACCTTTACCTTACCCATTTTGTCCTTGCCCTTGCCCTTCTTAAGGGACTTCTCAGCCTTCCTTTTCTTTCTGGTCTTACTAATATAGAGAACTGGCTTTTCTTTCTTAATAGTACTCTCTGCTTCTCTCAAAATATTAAGGAGCTCTAGGAAGGTTATCTCAAGCTTGTTCATATTAAAATTTATTATGAATTAAAAAAAGGAATCTATTAGGGACTGAAGCACAAGATCCACACACAAGTTATCCTCTAGGACCATTCCTAGACCTGTGAGTTTCTCGATCCACTCAATCATCTTAAGGACATGGTTTTGAACTGGTGTCCCCTCAGTCATCCTAGTATGGAAAAAACTCTTTGATATCTCATATCGTTGAGTTCTTTCCTGTTCCTCAAACAGTTTGTTGATATGTAAGAGTATAAAATTGGCATCCATATTTTCATGCTAACTTTGTAACTCAATAGTCATAGAGCTCATCATATAACATTGAGCAAGAGTGGAATCATCTATGTACTTCACATAACGAGTAATCTCATCCTCGCTTGCCCCTTCATCGGGCGTAGGGATTACTGTATCAAGGACGTACGTGATTTTCTCTGCCATGTGAATAATTCTCAGATTACGAAGCCAATCCATATAATTTGGACCAGTGAGACGGTTGGCATCAAGTATGTCACATAAAGGATTTGAAAGTAATATTTTTTTGAAATTAAAGATGTAGTAGAAATAAATAACATATAGACTTTATAAAAATTAAATAATTAAGATAAGGACTTCTATCTTAATCTAACCCCACTAATTTTTTGTAAAACACACAACACCCTCTGGTATGTGAATCGGAGACCCCCGACGGATATCTAGTGGGGATCGGGATCTAATCGACGTCTTAACATAACCTCAAGGGACTCAACCAATTATGTTAAGCCCGTAAAGGTAGGCAACTCTTGCCAATCACAACTTCTTATGATTCTCATCTTGTTTGGCCTCCGAACCTCCATGGCCTCGAGGAACTCGACTAACCATGATGTTCGGTTAAGTCATCATCATCGTTACATGATGAGTCTGATTTGATGATATACCCTCGAGGGACTCGACCAAGCATACCATGTCCTCAGGTCACCGGTGACATCTCTATGTTGTAGATAAGATAGCGAATCGTGATATAGGTGAGTCTCGAGGGACTCGACCAACTCAACTTATACCGGGAATCGATTCCTACTTATAACGATGGAAGGCCATGTGGGTCAATCTAATTGCCTCACGTTTACCGACTTAATATTATTAATAGAGGAGATTTTTGATTTGGTCTCTTAATATAATGTGTCACATACATATTTAATATATATATATATATATATATATATATATATATATATATATATATCACCACATGTAAATATATATATCTAGTAGTTGTTTAAGCAATCACACATCATATGTGCAATCACACCAAATGATCATGGACCATGGCTCCTAATGTGATCGGGCCAAGCGATGGGCGATCACTCACATCAAAGATCTATGTGCTTGATCTCCATGTCTGTGATGGAAATCCTTTTTAAACCCCGTTGGTTCCGTCGACATCTCAACATCTCCATGCATTCGGATGGGTCATCTCGACCTCATTAGGTCCCCTACTATGCCTCCTCATGTAATTGCAATATAATTACGGACAGCGAGCTTAATAATAGCGAAGAAAATAGAGAAATTTTGTGAGCCTAATAATAATAATCACATGTACACACATCACATCACACGGTCCATGATCATCTATCCATATAATACATCATATGTATATGTTATTATATAGGACTACTAGATAAATAATAATAGTTAATTAAATATTTTAATTAACTAATATTTTTTTAAATAGAGATATATAGATAATTTTTAGAATTCTGAAGGGTATTCTGGTTATTTGGCCAAAAGGGATAAAATTAAAATTTCTAAAATTTCTCGAGACAAAAATATCTTTTATCCGAAAACCCTAATCCCTCCTCTGTAGCATTCTAACCGATGCGCTGCGACCGCCGCCAACCTGTCGACGACGGCCTCTACATGGGGGAGGCACGGCGGTGTGTGGCCCATGTCCATGGGTGGCTTGCCTGTAGGTGATGCCGCCGTAGTAGGCGGGCGCAGCCCCCGTAAGCGCTGCCCCTCCCGCAAGTGGCCCACAAGTGGAGCCATCCCTTTGAGGGGGCGCCGCCTACGCAACGCTGTCGCACTCAGCGACACCGACCGGCCACTTGCAAGCAAGCCAGGAGTCACACCAAGCACCCCCTCCAATTAGAGTGAGACTCGAGGAGAGACCGTATGAGCCTGATAGCACCATGCCCGGTATAGGGTCTTTGGGATATTAGATGGATGAAGGACTATAGATATATGATAACTGAGGATAGATGAGTCCAAAGAATTGGATTCCCTTGTATCGTCTAGGGACTGCGGCGTAGTGGCCTAGTATATCCATAATCAATGAATCGAGTGAATTATTATGGAGAAAATAATTCACTAAGTCAGGAGTTCTAACAGGTATGACTCACAGCCAGCTCGTTATTGGGCCTAAAGGGTCACACACATATGGTAGGTATCATGATGAGTAGTGGTTCAGATATGAGATATCCGCTAGAGTCCCTAACATATTGGATATCCGTTAAACCCCTAAATTATTGGATCCTAAGATGAAATCCAATAAGAGCTAATAAGAGATTATTGGGTAGAGACCCACTAATCCAAGAGGCTTGGGTAATTGGATGGAGATCCAATACCCAATAAGGTAGGATCCATTAGGGTTTATAAGGGGCCTCTATAAATAGGAAGGAACCAAAGGTCCATAGGCTAGGGTTTTTTGATAGCCACCTTCTATTCTCCGCTCCCCAAGAGAGGAGCATCGTTGTAGTCCCTGCCGTGTGGATTATCGCTAGAGATGAGGACATTTGAACTCCTTCATCTAGTCCTATAGATCTGGAGGGATTCAGGGAAATATAATCTCCCTATGTACTTTCCTTTTACACATGCAGTTATCCGATTCACAAATTAATTTTTGACCCATCGATCTTCGCACGACGATGGAAACTTTTATGAAAATCTAGAATATTTTATTTTTATGTTCTTCCACTACGTATGAGATATCGCCCCCCATAGATTTCCTAATAGTGGTATCAATAACCATCTAGCATTCTATAAGCGGATCAATCAATGAACTCATTCTCCAATGAGCACATGTACTGTATCCTTAGTGTCTCCACATGAGTAGCTATGAGACTAGCCACCTCCATCATATGGATGGGTATACAACACACCAGTCTATCTAGTTATCTCGATGTCCCTCTCGAGTAACCTATGACCAGGATTATTTAGGGTTTATGTTTAAAGGTGAATCAATCTCATTATCATGATCTCATCATGATTTGATTCCTATTGCACAGATCCATGGATATCACAATATATGCAACACCCAAGATAAAGTGATAAAATACCTAATAATAATAAGCAAAAGAAAGAGTGCATGTCAAGTCACAAGTGCAATTACTCATGTGATTGGCTTGCAAGGCACATATGACTAGTAGAGATAATTAGATAGATTGGTGTGTTGTATACCCATTCATATGATGGAGGTGGCTAGTCTCATAGCTACTCGTGTGGGGACACTAAGGATACAATGCAGGTGCTCATTAGAGAATGAGTTTACTGATTGATCCACTTATGGAATGCTAGATGGTTAATGATACAAGACATCAGACATCAATTCCATAGTCCCAATTATATGTATGGTCCTTAGACTTGATGCTAGTCATATGTGCCCTGCAAGCCAATCACATGAGTGATAGCACTTATAACTTGATATGCACTTTTTCTCTTTGCTTATTATTAGGCGTTTTATCACTTTATCTTGCATGTTATATATATTGTGATGTCCTTGGATCTGTGCAATAGGAATTGGATCATGATGAGATCATGATAATGAGATCGATTCACCTTTAAACATAGACCCAGAATTATCCTAGTCATAGGTTACTCGAGAAGGACATCGAGATAACCGGATAGACTGGTATGCTGTATACCCGTCCATATGATGGAGGTAGCTGGTCTCATAGCTACTCGTGTGGGGACACTAAAGTGCAGTGCAGTGCTCATTGGGAAATGAGTTCACTGATTGATTTGCCTACGAAATGCTGAATGGTTAATGATACCTCACGTCAGATAGCGATTCTGTAGTCCTAGTAGTGTATCTGGTCCTTAGACTTAAGATGCCAACGATGTCCTGTATGAGTACTCCACTCTTTGATACTAGACTTATAGGTTTGAAAAGTTCTAGATCTAGTACAATCGGTTATTGAGAGTGGTAGCCAACCTTACGAGGGCTATTGAGTGTCAATAGATGATCATCCGCTCTCGGTATCATGAGAGGAATATCCCATGTGTTCTTGCTCGAATAAATCCTTAACTAAGGTTATTCGGATTGAGAGAAAAAGTGTTCTCTGGGAGAATCAGACAAGAGCAAAACTCGAGGAGAGACCGTATGGGCTTGACAGCACCATACTCAGTATAGGGTTTCTGGGATATTGGATGGATGAGGGACTATAGATATATGGTAACTAAGGGCAGATAGGTCCAAAGGATTGGATTCCCCTGTATCATCTAGGGGCTGCGGCGTAGTGGCTTGGTACATCCGTAGTCGATGAGTTGGGTGAATTATTATAGAGATATTAATTCACTAAGTCAAAAGGAGTTCTGACAAGTATGACTCACGGCCAGCTCAATATTGGGCCTAGAGGGTCACAAACATATGGTAGGTGTTGCGACGAGTAGAGGTTCGGATATGAGATATCCGCTGAACCCTCTATCTTATTGGATATCCATTAATCCCCTAAGTTATTGGATCTTGAGATGAGATCCAATAATTGCTAATAAGAGATTATTAGGTAGAGACCCACTAATCCAAGAGGCTTGGGTAATTGGATGGAGATCTAATACCCAATAGGGCAAAAGAACCATTAGGGTTTTTAGGGTACCTCTATAAATAGGAGGGAACCAAAGCTCTATAGGCTGAGGGTTTCTTTTGGTAGCCACCTCCTATTCTCCTCTCGCTAGAGAGAGAAGTGCATCGTTGCAATCCCTGCCGTGTGGATACTGCTAGAGAGGAGGATGCTTGACCTCCTTCATCCTCTCCCATAGATCTGCAAGAATTCAGGCATATACGATCTCCCTATGTATCTTCTTTTACACGTGCAATTTTGCAGATTTGTTTTTGATGCACCGAACTTCGCACGACGATGGAAACTTTCTACGGGAAATCTCGGGTTTTGTTTTCTGTTCTTCCGTTATGCATGTGGTGTCGCTCCCCTGATGGATTTTTCAATAGTGGTATCAGAGCTAGGTTATTCGTGCGATGATTGGATCTTAAACTGCGTGTGTTGTGTTTTGGATCTATTTTGATGCCAAAATCATTGGCATAAAAGGGCCAGGAAGGGTCGCAACTATTGCTACCCTTGCTGCGCTCGTGCATCGGCCGCATGGTTGCTTGCAGCCTTGTTGCTGCCTGACAGCGACCCGCCGACTCACGGCCATAGCGGGCTGCTGCGACCAACTCGTGAGGCGCGAGCAAGCGCTTTGCTCGCAGCGTAGCGTTGGCCGCTCGCAAGGGTGTAGGTAGTTGGCCTGCTCGCAGGCGGTGCTAGCCAGGCGAGCTACTTACGACCTGCTCGTAGGGGCGCACGCAAGCTGCCTACGACCTGCTCGTAGGGGCAAAAGCAGGCTACTAGTCATAGGGGCACCGGCGGGCTGCTTGTAGGGCAGCACCGGCGCATGCCCGCGGGACGCCGACGCTGCACCCGTAAGGCAATGGCCGCGCCGCCCGCATGGACGGTAGGCGCCGCCACCCCGGCGCCCTACCCGCGCACAAGGGCTGACACCGGGAAGGTGGTGGCAACCGCAGCTACAACGCAGGTAGCTAGGGGTGAGGAGTTAGGGTTTTAGGGCAAAAGATGATTTTGCCCCTCAGAATTTTAGAAATTACAAATTCTGCCCCTTTTGATAGAATTACCAAAATACCCCTTGGAATTTTAGAAATTCCAAATTCTATCTCCTTTAATAGAATTACCAAAATACCCTTTTGGCTGAATTAATGAAATACCCCTGGGAATTCAAAAGTTTCCTTTATGTCCCTGATTTCAGAAAATTAAATATGTTAATTAAATAGTTTAATTAACTATTTTTTATCTAGTAGTCCTATAAAATAACATATACATGTGATGTATGATGTGGATAAATAATCATGGACCTGTGATGTGATGAGTGTACATGTGATTATTATTATTGGGGCCTGCGGCCTCTATTCTTTTCTCATTTATTGTTTGGCCTGCGTGCCTATAATTATGTTGTAATTACATAAGGAAGCGCAGCGGTAGCATGACTCACGAGGTCGAGATGGACGATCCGATGTATGGAGATGCGTTGAGATGCCGACGGATCTGACGAAGCGAGATGGATAATCACAGGGCATAGAGATATGCCGAAGTACACATAGATCTTGATATGAGTGATTGGGCCCACTAGCTTGGGCTTGATCACATTAGGATGTGGTCCATGATCATCTGGTGTGATTGCTCATATGATGTGTGATTAGATATACACCTACTAGATATGTATATATATATATATTTGTATGCGATGTAGATATATATATTAAATATGTATGTGTGTGATACATTATGTTAGGAGACCAAATCAAAAATCCTCTCCATTAATAATATTAAGTTGGTAAATGTGAGGTAATTAAATTGACCCATGTGGCCTTCCATTGTTATAGGTAGGAACCGATTCTCGGTGTAGGTTGAGTTGGTTGAGTCCCTCGAGACTCACCTATATCGTGATTCGCTATCTTATCTACAACATAGAGATGTCACCGGTGACCTGAGGACATGGTATGCTTGGTCAAGTCCCTTGAGAGTATATCACCGAATCAGACTCATCTTGTAACGATGGTGATGACTTAGCCGAACATCATGATTGGTCGAGTCCCTCGAGGCCATGGTGGTTCGGAGGTCGAATAGGACGGGAATCACAAGGAGTTGTGATTGGCAAGAGTTGCCTACCTTTATGGGCTTAACATGATTGATCGAGTCCCTCGAGGTTACGTTAAGACGCCGATTGGATCTCGATCCCCTCTAGAAATCCGCTGGGGGTCTCCGATTCACATACCGGAGGGTGTTATATGTCTTGTGAAAAATTAGTTGGAGTACATTAAGATAGAAGTCCTTATCTTAACTGTTTAATTTTTATAAAGTCTGCATGTTATTTATTTTTGCTACATCTTTAATTTCAGAAAATATCGCTTTCAAATCCTTTACATGGCATACTTGATGCCAACTACCTCATTAGTCCAAATTATATGGATTGGCTTCGCAATCTGAGAATCGTTCTCACGGTGGAGAAAATCGCGTATGTCCTTGATATAGTGATCCCTATGCCCGACGAAGGGGCAAGCGAGGATGAGATCGCTCGTTATGTGAAGTACTTAGATGATTCCACTCTTGCTCAGCGTTATATGTTAGCCTCTATGACTACTGAGTTACAAAAACAGTATGAAAATATGGATGCTAATTTCATACTCCTGCATCTTCGTAAATTGTTTGAGGAATAGGGAAGAACTCAGTGATATGAGACATCAAAGAGTCTTTTCTATGCCAGGATGACTAAGGGGACACCGGTTCGAAACCATGTCCTTAAGATAATTGAGTGGATTGAGAAACTCACAGGTCTAGAAATGGTCCTAAAGGATAACCTGTGTGTGAATCTTATGCTTCAGTCCCTACTAGATTCCTTTTTTCAGTTCATAATGAATTTTAATATGAATAAACTTGAGGTGACGCTCCCAAAGCTCCTCAATATGTTGAGAGAAGCAGAGAGCACCATCAAGAAAGAGAAGCCAGTTTTTTATGCTGGTGAGACTAGAAAGAAAACGAATACTGAGAATACCCTTAAGAAGAGTAAGGGCAAAGGCAAAATGGGTAAGGCAAAGGTTGCCAAGAAAGACCCAACAAAGGACAAAGGCCAGTGCTTCCACTACAGCAAAAATGGGCATTGGAAGAGGAACTGCAAAGAGTACCTTGCCAAGAGGGCGAAACAGAAGCTTGCAAAAGCTTTAGGTACATTCATGATCAGTCTCCATTTGTCAGAATCTTTTAATAACATATGGGTATTGGATACCGGGAGTGCTTATCATATTTGTAATTTGTTGCAAGTTCTGGCAGGACCTAGGAGATTGAACAGAGGTGAGATGGACCTTAAGATGGGCAATGAAGTAAAGGTTGCTGCAGTGGCTATTGGCAAGGTCACCTTATATCTGTCTAGCGGAGCTATTATTGCATTAGATGCATGCTATTATGTTCCTTCTATTATCAAAAATATTATTTCCATTTTATGTTTGATAGTTATTAGATATAAATTAGTTTTTGAAAATAATGGTTGTTCAATAATATTAAATGATCAGATCATCATGAAAGGAACATTGTATAATGGTTTATTTATGCTAGATACTGCTCCACATATCATGAGTGTAAGTGAGTCTTAGAGGAAATGAGAAGAGGTGAGCAATGCATATCTTTGGCATTGTAGGCTAGGTCACATCCACAAGAGAAGGATTCA
The DNA here is from genome assembly GCA_023547065.1 of Musa troglodytarum. NCBI lineage: Eukaryota > Viridiplantae > Streptophyta > Magnoliopsida > Zingiberales > Musaceae > Musa > Musa troglodytarum. The sequence goes on along the minus strand of CP097502.1, from coordinate 41,904,179 downwards.
AAAGTTGCTAAAAGATGGATATTTAGATCCATTTGACTATGAGTCATATGCGACATGTGAACCTTGCCTTGAGGAAAGATGACCAACTCTCCATTTAGTGGAACTGGAGAGAGAGCCACTGAGTTACTAGAACTCATACATAGTGATGTATACAGTCCCATGTCGACTTATGCCATAGGTGGTTACTTCTACTTTATTACTTTCACTGATGATTTCTCAAGATACGGACATGTGTACTTGATGAAGTACAAGTCTGAAGCTTTTGAGAAATTTAGGGAATATAAAAATGAAGTGGAGAACCAAACAAGAAAGAGTATTAAAACCCTTCGATCAGATCGAGGAGGTGAGTACTTGAGTACAGAGTTCACCTAATTCCTCAAAGACTATGGGATCTTATCCCAATGGATACCTCCTTATACACCACAGCTTAATGGTGTATCAAAAAGGAGGAATTGCACACTGTCAGACATGGTGCGTTTTATGATGTGTTTCGCCAACCTACCCTTCTCATTCTAGGGATATGCCCTAGAGATCATAGCTTACCTTTTGAATAAAATTCCAACCAAGTCAGTGATGTCTACTCCATATTAGATATGGAATGGGAAGATGCCTGATCTTAAGATTGTTAAGATTTGGGGCTACCCTGCCCACGTTAAGAGACACAACCTTGACAAGTTAGAATCTAGAACAGAACGATGCAAGTTCATGGGATACCCTAAGGAATCTTGTGGGTATTATTTCTATCACCCTGAGGATCAAAAGGTCTTTGTAGTCAAGAGAGCAATGTTCCTTGAGAAGGAACACATTCTTGGTAGAGACAGTGGGAGCATGATAGAGTTGAGCGAGGTTAGAGAACCTAGCTCAAGCACCATTCCAGAATCTGTTCAAATACCTAACACATAAGTTCTAACTTTACGTAGGTCCGATAGAGTATCTCATCCTCCTGAGAGATATGTGGGACATATCAGAAGAGAGGATATTGAGGATATTGATCCTCAGACCTATGAGGAGACTATTATAAGCATAGACTCCGGAAAATGGCAAGAAGCCATGAATTCAAAAATGGATTTCATGTACTCCAATAAGGTTTGAAACCTAGTTAATGCACCCGAGGGTATTGTACCCATTAGCTGTAAGTGGATCTTCAAAAAGAAGATTGGAATAGATAGAAAGGTAGAGACCTATAAAGCAAGACTACTGGCTAAGGGGTATCATCAAAGGCAAGGTGTTGACTATGATGAAACTTTCTCACCTGTAGCCATGCTAAAATTCATTCAAATTCTATTGGCTATTGCAGTACACTATAATTATGAGATCTGGTAGATAGACGTCAAAACCATATTTCTTAATGGTAACCTCAAGGAGGATGTGTATATGATACAGCCTGAGGGATTCGTGTCCAGGGATAACCTAGATAAGGTGTGCACGTTGCTTAGGTCCATTTATGGATTGAAGCAAGCTTTCCAAAGTTGGAACATAAGATTTGATGAGGCAATCAGATCTTATAACTTCGTTAAGAATGAAGATGAGCCTTGTGTGTACAAGAAAGTAAGTGGGAGCACTATCACCTTTTTGGTATTATAAATGGATGACATCCTGATCATTGGGAATAATGTAGGAATGCTCTCCACAGTAAAGACTTGGTTATCTAGGCACTTCTCCATGAAGGACTTAGGGGTAGCATCCTACATATTGGGGATATAGATCTATAGAGATAGATCCAAGAGGATGCTTGGCTTATCCATCCCACCATTGTCAAAAGGTTTGGCATGGAAAATTCCAAAAGAGGTCTCATACCAATGAGACATAGGCTATCATTTTCTAGGTGTATGTCCCTAAAGACTCCTAAAGAAAGGGCATACATGGATATGATACCATATGCATCAACGATAGGATCTATCATGTATGCTATGCTATGTACCAGGCCTGATATAGCGCATGCTCTGAGTGTCACGGCGGATATCGAGCGAGATCCGAGCTTGGAGCATTGGAAAGCTATAAAAGTATCCTTAAATACTTGAGAAGGACTAAGGATGTTTTACTGGTATATGGAGGTAGTAGCCTCAAGATTGAGGGCTACATGGACTCGAGCTTCCAGTCCGATGTCGATAATAGCAAGTTTAATTCAAGGTTTGTGTTCACCCTAAATGGAGGAGCAATATGCTGGAAGAGTTCTAAGCAAGATAGTACTGCTGACTCGACCATAGAGGTAGAATACATTGCTGCGGTAGAGGCAACAAAGGAGGGAGTCTAGATGAAGAAGTTCATCATAGATCTAGGAATCATCCCAAGTAGCGAGGAGCCGATTCCCTTAAATTACGATAATTATGGGGTGATTACTCAAATAAGGGAACCCGAGTCTCATCAGAAGTGTTCTGAGGAGGTTCCAACTTATTAGAGAGGTCGTGGCCCAAAGAGATGTAGTAGTAGAAAGAATTCCATCTGAAGATAACATTGCAGATCTACTGACAAAGCCATTGACTCAGATTATCTTTGAGTATCACAGAGGTCTGATGGGGATCAGACATATTGGTGATTAGCTTTAGGTCAAGTTGGAGATTGCTAGTCATATATGCCCTACAAGCCAATCACATGAGTGATGGCACTTGTGACTTGATATGTACTTTTTCTTTGCTTATTATTAGGCATTTTATCACTTTATCTTGCGTGTTGCATATATTGTGATGTCCTTGGATCTATGCAATAGGAATCGGATCGTGATGAGATCACGATAATAAGACCGATTCACTTTTAAACGTAGACCTTGAATTATCTTGGTCATAGGTTACTCGAGAAGGACATCGAGATAACCGGATAGACTGGTGTGCTGTAAACCCATCCATATGATGGAGGTAGGTGGTCTCATAGCTACTCATGTGCGGACACTAAGGGTACAGTGCAGGTGCTCATTAGGGAATGAGTTCACTGATTGATCCACCTATGGAATACTGGATGGTTAATGATACCTCAAGTTAGACAACGATTTCGTAGTCCCAATAGTGTATCTGGTCCTTAGACTTGAGACACCAAGGATGTCCTGTATGAGTACTCCACTCTTTGATACCAGAATTATAGGTTTGGAAAGTTCCAAATCCAATACAGCCGGTTATTGGGAGTAGTAGCCAACCTTACGAGGGCTATTGAGTGTCAATAGAGGATCATCTGCCCTCGATATCATTAGAGAAATATCCCATATGTTCTTGCTCGAACAAATCCTTGGCCAAGGTTATTCGAATTGAGAGAGAAAGAGTTCTCTAGGAGAATCTGATAGGAGTAAGACTCGAGGAGAGACCGTATGGGCCTGACAGCACCATGGCCGGTATAGGGTCTCTGGGATATTGGATAGATGAGGGACTATAGATACATAGTAAATGAGGACAAATAGGTCCAAAGAATTGAATTCCCCTGTATCATCTAGGGGCCGCGGCGTAGTGGCTTGGTACATCCGTAGTCGATGAGTTGGGTGAATTATTATAGAGATAATAATTCACTAAGTTAGAAGGAGTTTTGATAAGTATGACTCACGACCAGCTCGATATTGGGCCTAGAGGGTCACAAACATATGATCGGTGTTACAACGAGTAGAAGTTCGGATATGAGATATCCGCTGAACCCCCTATCTTATTGGATATCCATTAAGCCCCTGAATTATTGGATCCTGAGATGAGATCCAATAATTGTTAATAAGAGATTATTGGGTAGAGACCTACTAATCCAAGAGGCTTAGGTAATTGGATGGAGATCCAATACCCAATAGGGCAAAAGATCCATTAGGGTTTTTAGGGGGCCTCTATAAATAGGAGGGAACCAAAGCTCTATAGGCTGAGGGTTTCTTTTGGTAGCCACCTCCTGTTCTCCTCTCCCTAGAGAGAGAGGTGTATCATTGCAATCCCTGCCGTGTGGATATTGCTAGAGAGGAGGACGCTTGACCTCCTTCATTCTCTCCCATAGATCTACAGGAATTCAAGGATATATGATCTCCCTAGGTATCTTCTTTTACATGTGCAATTTTGCAGATTTGTTTTTGATGCACCGATCTTCGCACGATAACAAAAACTTCCTATGAGAAATCTAGGGTTTTATTTTCTGTTCTTCCGCTGCATATGTGATTTCGCTCTCCTGAAGGATTTCCCAACCCTTGAGATGCCAAAGATGCCTTGTATAAGTACTACATTCTTTGACGTCAGATTTACAAGTTTGGAAAGTTCCAGATCTAGTACAATCGATTCTCGAGAATGATAGCCAACCTAAAAGGTAATTGAGTATCAATAGAGGATCATCCACTCTCGGTATTATTAGAGAAATATCTCATATGTTCTTGCTCAAGCAAATCCTTGGCTAGGGTCATTCGGATTGAGAGAGAAAGAGTTCTCTAGGAGAATCTGATTAGAGCGAGACTCGAGTGGAAACTATATGGGCCTGACAGCACCATGCCCGATATATAGTCTCTGAGATATTAGATGGATGAGGGACTATAGGTACATAGTAATTGATGACATATAGGTCCAAAGGATTGGATTCTCTTGTATCATTTGAGGACTACAGCATAATAGCCTAGTACGTTTGCAATCGATGAGTCAAGTGAATTATTATGGAAATAATAATTCACTAAGTCAGAAGGAGACTCATAGCCAGCTTGATATTAGGCCTAGAGGGTCATACAGATATGGTAGGTGTTGCGACGAGTAGAGGTTTAGATATTAGATATCCGTTGGAGCTTCTATCTTATTAGATATCTAATAAGCCCCTAAATTATTAGATCTCATGGATGAGATCTAATAAGAGCTAATAAGAGATTATTGGGTAGAGACTCATTAATCTAAGAGGTTTGGATAATTAGATGGAGATCTAGTACATAATAGGGTAGGATCTATTAAGGTTAATAGGAGGCCTCTATAAATAGGAATAAACCAAAGGCCCATAGGCTAGGGTTTCCTAGTAGCCACCTCCTATTCTCTTCTCCCTAGTGAGGAGCATCTTCACAGCCCCTATCATATGGATCACTACTATAGATGAGGACACTTAACCTCCTTTATCCTTTTCCATAGATTTATAGAAATTTAGGGATATATTATCTTCCTAGGTATTATCTTTCTTATATACGTAGCTTTTGTTGGTTGTAGGTATCCTACAAGCCAATCACGTGAGTGATGGCACCTGTGACATGTTATGTCGATCTCTTCACATATTATTATTGATATTTTCTCATATTATCTGGATGAATATTATGAAGTCCATGGATCTGTGCAATGGGAATCATATCGTGATGAGATCACGATAATAAGATCTGTGCAATGGGAATCATATACCTTTAAACACAGGTCCTAAATCATTTTGGTCATAGGTTACTCGATGAGAACATCGAGATAACCGGATAGACTGGTGCGCTATATACTCATCTATATGATGGAGGTGACTAGTCTCATAGTCGCTTGTGTGGGGACACTAGAGGTTCGGTGCAGGTGATCATTGGAGAATGAGTTCACTGATTGATCCACTTATAAAATGTTGTATGATTAATGATACCTAATATCAGACAACGATTCCGTAATCCTAGTAGTGTGTTTGGTCCTTAGACTTGAGGCACTAAAGATGCCTTGTTTGAGTACTCTATTCTTTGACGCTGGACTTACAAGTTTGGAGAGCTCCAGATCTAGAATAGCTGGTTCTCGAGAATGGTAGCCAATTTTACGAAAGCAATTGCGTGTCAATAAAGGATCATCCACTCTTGGTATCATGAGAGATATATCCCGCGTGTGCTCGCTCAGGCAAAATCCCTAGCTAGGGTTGTTCGGATTGAGAGAGAACGAGTTCTCTAGGAGAATCCGATTAGAGCGAGACTCAAACAGAATTCCATATGGATCTAACTTTACCATGTTTAATATATGGTCTCTGGGATATTAGATGGATGAAAAACTATAGATACATGGTAACTGAGGATATACAGGTCTGATGGATTAGATTCCCTTGTACCATCTGGGGACTATGGCGTAGTGGCCTAGTACATCCATAGTCGATGAGTCGAGTGAATTATTATAGAGATAATAATTCACTATATCAGAAGGTGTTGTGAGTCAGAAGGAGTTCTGATGGGAGTGACTCACGGTTAGCTCGGTATCGGGCCTAGAGGGTCACACACATAAGGTGGATGTTGCGACGAGTGGACGTGCGAATATGAGATATTTGTGAAGCCCCTAGTTTGGATCATGTGGATGAGATCCAATTGGATAATTGGATGAGATCTAATTAAATGATTAGATAAGATCCAATTGGATGAAATCAAATTGGATCATGTGGATAAGATCTAATAAGATCCAATTGGATAGAGATCTAGTATGAATAGGATATGTTAAGGATAAGCTTCCTCCACCTCTATAAATAAGAGGAACCTCCTGGTTCATAGGCTGAGAGCTCTTAGTAGTCATCCTCCTATTCTCCTCAGTCTCCTCTCCTCCTCCTTGGCTCTAGCAGTCTTGTGGTGCACGTGGAGAGAGATACCGCGGTGATCTGAGGAGCGTCATTGCTGTGTTCACTATGTGGATTATCGCTAGAGAGGAGTACGCTAGTGCTCCTTCATCCTCTTCATTGGATCTGGAATTTTCGTGGATATATAATCTTCCCAGGTAATGCTTCTGACATGATACACGCGGATTTTTCGAATATAAAATTTTTGTGCACCAATCATCGCACGATGGTCAATTACGTAACTATAGGAAATCCAATCTTGTTTTTATTTTTTGCTATGCATGAGATATCGAATCTCCTGATTTCCCATCAACTTTCAGATTTATAGGTTTTTATGCACCGATCTTCACACGATGATGAAACATTTTTTGTGAAAATCTAAGATTTTTGTTATTCTTCCGTTGCACATGTGATGTCACCTCTAAATTTCTCAACACAACCTGGCTTTGATACCACTATTGGAAAATCTAGGTACAACATCACATATGCAGCGGAAGAATAAAAAAATAAAAATCTTAGATTTTCTCGAAAAGGCTTCGTCGTCGTGCAAAGATTAGTGTGTAAAATTCATGAAACTGAATACTACATATATGAGAATGATAGTACCTAGGGAGACCATATATCCCTGAATTCCTACAGATCTGTAGGAGAGAATGAAGGAGATCAAGCATCCTCCTCTCTAGCTATGATCCACATGGTAGGGGCTGTGAAGATGCTCTTTAAAAAGAAAGAAGAATAAGAGGTGATAGCTAGGAAGCCCTAGCCTATAGCCCTTTAGTTCCCTCCTATTTATAGAGGCCCCTTGTCAACTTAGCTCTGATGGATCGTATCCTATTGGATACTGGATCTCCATCTAATTACCCAAGCCTCTTAGATTAATGGGTCTCTATATAATAATCTCTTATTAGCTCTTATTGGATCTCATCCATGAGATCCAATAATTCATAAGCTTATTGGATATCCAATAAGATAGGAGCTCCAGCGAATATCTTATATCTGAACCTCTACTCGTCATAGCATCTACCAAATGTATGTGACCCTCTAGGCCTAATATCAAGCTGGCCATGAGTCATACTTATTAGAACTCCTTCTGACTTAATAAATTATTATAGAGATAATAATTCACTCGACTCATCGATTGTGGACGTACTAGGCCACTACACCGTAGTCCCCACGATACAAGAGAATCCATTTTTTAGACTTATCTGTCCTTAGTTACTGTATACCTATAGTCTCTCATCTATATAATATCCCAGAGACTGTATTTCGGGCAAGGTGCTATCAGGCCCATATGATTTCTACTCGAGTCTCGCTCTAATCGAATTCTCCTGGAGAACTCTTTCTCTCTTAATCCGTATAACCTTGGTCAAGGATTTATTTGAGCAAAAATACATAGGATATTCCTCTTATGATATTGAGAGTGAATGATACTTTATCGATACTCAATAGCCCTCGTAAGGTTGGCTACCACTCTCGATAACCTGCTGTACTAGATTTGAAACTTCCAAACCTATAAGTCCGATATTAAAGAGTGGAGTACTCATACAGGACATCCTTGGTATCTCAAGTCTAAGGACCAGATATACTATTGGGACTATAGAATCGCTGTTTGATAATAAGGTATCATCAACTATCCAACATTCCGTAAGTGGATCAATCAGTGTACTCATTCTCCAATGAGCACATACACTATTTTCTTAGTAACCCCACATGAGTAGCTATGAGACTAGCCACCTCCATCATATGAATGGGTGTACAGCACACCAATCTGTCTGGTTATCTCGATATCATTCTCGAGTAACCTATGACCGAGATTATTTAGAGTTTGTGTTTAAAGGCGAATCAGTCTTATTATTATGATCACATCACGATCCGATTTTCATTGCACAGATCCATGGACAACACAATGTATACAACATGCAAGATAAAACGATAAAATGCTAATAAATAATAAGCAAAAAAGAATATGAATGATGCCACATGTGCCATCAATCACGTGATTGGCTTGTAAGGCACTTATGACTAACAGTCACCTCTTGGTCGCCCCTTATATTCTCCTCCCTCTCCTCTCTCTTCTTAATAGACAACCTTATTTTTGGATGTATGGACAACAAGAAGGGCCGGCCCCTTCATGATCACATGGTGCATGTGGAGAGGAAGATCATGCAGTGATTTGAAAAGTGTCTTTGTCGTATCTATCATATGAATCACTACTAGAGAAGAGGACAATTGACCTCCTTCATCTAGTCCTATAGATCAAAGATTTTTTATGGATATATAATATCCCTAAGTAACAAATCTCTCATGATACACATGGTTTTCTGATTTATATTTTATTTTATGCACCAATCTATTGAATCACGAATTTTGATGATGAAGTCAATTGATGGGTTATTTGATCTAATCCATATTATTGAGATAAGTGAGTAGGATTAACTATGATAGCTTGAAAACATAAAACAAATTAACGAAGTCACGCAATTGGGAGTTCAAGAGTCCACCAAAAGTCTGAAAGATCGTCGATAATGCTACCGGAACCAACCGAGAAAGAATCGGGGAATCGTCGAAGGTTTTGGAAGTTCGCTGGAAAGATCGTCGGAGGTTCGCGGAGATCACCGAGAAGATTCGGAAGCTTGCCAAAGATTCGTCAACTCGCCATAAGTCCGAGAGCCTATTGGGAGTCTGCCGGAAGAAATCCATGGGTGCGTCGGAAGTCCGCCGAAAGTTTGCTGGAAAGCTCGCTGGAAGAAAACTTGAAGCTGCTGGTTTAGTCTTTGCTTAGAATTATATTTTAATTTCATAGTTAGCATGAAATTAGGGTAAGGATTAAGTAATAATCCTATTTAACCCTTGTAGGGGCCAATTGGGCTTTATTTGGGCAGATTTGGGCCGAAGTTAGGGCCTATTTGGCCTTACTGGTATAGTCTGAAGGTGACACCGCCAAACCCAAGCGGTGGCATCGCCCTGTGAATGAACTCCCATATGTTCTGGGTGTTAGGAAATCCTTAAGGGGAGCGACATCTCATGCGTAGCGGAAGAACAAAAACAAAACACCCCAGATTTTTTGTAGAAGGATTCCATCATCATGTGAAGATCGGTGCATCAAAACAAATCCGTGAAAACTGCATATGTAAAAAAAACATACCTAGGGAGATCGTATATCCCTGAATCCCTACAGATCTATAGGAAAGATGAAAGAGGTCAAGAGTTCTCCTCTCTAGCGGTATCCACACGGCAGGGACTGCAACAATGCACCTCTCTAGGGAGAGGAGAATAGAAGGTGGCTACCAAAAGAAACCCTCAGCCTATAGAGCTTTGGTTCCCTCCTATTTATAGAGGCCCCTTGTAAACCCTAATGGATCTTACCCTATTGGGTATTGGATCTCCATCCAATTACCCAAGCCTCTTGGATTAGTGGGTCTTTACCCATTAATCTCTTATTAGCAATTATAGGATCTTATCTGAAGATCCAATAATTCAGGAGCTTAATGAATATCCAATAAGTTAAGGGCTCCAGCGAATATCTCATATCCGAACCTCTACTCGTCGCAACACCTACCATATGTGTGTGACCCTCTAGGCCCAATATCGAGCTGGCTGTCAATCATACTTGTCAGAACTCCTTCTGACTTAGTGAATTATTATCTCTATAATAATTCATCCAACTCATTGACTGTGGATGTACTAGGCTACTGCGTCGCAGCCCCTAGACAATACAGGGGAATCCAATCTTTTGAACCTATCTGTCCTCAGTTACCATGTATCTATAGTCTCTCATCCATCTAATATCCCAAAGACTCTATACCGGGCATGGTGCTGTCAGGCCCATACGATCTCTTCTCGAGTCTTGCTCTTGTCAGATTCTCCCAGAGAACTCTTTTTCTCTCAATCCGAATAACCTTGGCCAAAAATTTGTTCAAGCAAGAATATATGGGATATTCCTCTCATGATACCGAGAGCGGATGATCCTCTATTGACACTCGATAGCTATCGTAAGGTTGGCTACCACTCCCAATAACCAGTTGTACTAGATCTAAAACTTTCCAAACCTATAAGTCTGGTATCAAAGAGTGGAGTACTCATACAGGATATCCTTGGTGTCTCAAGTCTAAGGATCAGATACACTACTAGGACTACAGAATCGCTGTCTGACGTGAGGTATCAATAATCATGCAGCATTCCGTAAGTGGATCAATCAGTGAACTCATTCCCCAATGAGCATCGGCACTATACCCTTAGTGTGTCCACACGATTAGGTATAAGACCAGCAACCTCCATTATATAGACGGGTATATAACACACCAGTTTATCCGGTTATCTCGATGTCCTTCTCGAGTAACCTATGACCAGGATAATTTAGGGTCTATGTTTAAAGGTGAATCGGTCTCATTATCATGATCTCATCATGATCCGATTCCCATTGCACAGATCTAAGGATATCACAATATATGCAACACATAAGATAAAGTGATAAAATACCTTATAATACGTAAAGAGAAAAAAGTATATATCAAGTCACAAGTGTCATCACTCATGTGATTGGTTTGCAAGGTATATATGACTAGCATTGGGCGGTGTTACTGCCCTAGGTCAGTGGTGGCACCATCGAATTTAATGCCTGGCAAGTAGTGGTACCGCCTAGTAGGCAATGGTACCGATACTCAGGACGACTCCTAGATCTGTAATGAACTTCTTCATCCAAACTCCCTCCTTTGCTACCTCTGCCGCAATAATATATTCTGCCTTTGTGGTCGAGTCAGCATTAGTGTCTTTCTTGAAACTCTTCTAGTATACTGCTCTTCCATTTAGGATGAACACATACCCTGAATTAGACTTACTATCATCGATATCAGACTAGAAGCTTGAGTCTGTGTAGCCCTTAACAATGAGGCTACTACCTCCATATACTAGTAAAAGATCCTTAGTCCTTCTCAAGTACTTAAGGATACATTTTATTGCTTTCCAATGCTCCAAGCCTAGATCTACCTGATATCTGCTCGTGACACTCAGAGCATGCGCTATATCAGGCCTGGTACATAGCATAGCATACATGATAGATCCTATCGCTGAGACATATGGTATCATATCCATGTGTACCCTTTTTTCAAGAGTCTTTGGGGATATACTCCTAGAAAGTGATATTCTATGTTTCATTGGTATGAGACCTCTCTTGGAATTTTTTATACCAAACCTTTTGATAATGGTGTCTATGTACCTGGACTGGGACAAGCCAAGCATCCTCTTGGATCTATCTCTATAGATCTGTATCCCCAATATGTAGGATGCTTCCCCTAAGTCCTTCATGGAGAAGTGCTTAGATAACCAAGTCTTTACTATGGAGAGCATTCTTATATCATTCCCAATGATCAGGATATCATCCACATATAATACCAAAAAGTTGATAGTGCTTCCACTTACTTTCTTGTACACACAAGGCTCATCTTCGTTCTTAACGAAGTCATAAGATCTGATCGCCTCATTAAATCTTATATTCCAACTTCAGAAAACTTGCTTCAGTCCATAAATGGACCTAAGCAACCTGCACACCTTATTTGGGTTATCCCTGGACACGAATCCCTCAAGCTATATCATATACACCTCCTCCTCGAGGTTGCCATTGAGGAATACGGTTTTGACGTCCATCTGCCAGATCTCATAATTATAGTGTGTTGCAATAGCCAATAGAATTCAAATGGATTTTAGCATGGTTACAAGTGAGAAAGTTTCGTCATAGTCAACACCTTGCCTCTGACAATACCCCTTAGCCACTAGCCTTGCTTTATAAGTCTCTACCTTTCCATCTACTCTAATCTTCTTTTTGAAGATCCACTTGCAGCCAATGGATACAATACCCTCGGGTGCATCAACTAGGTTCCAAACCTTGTTAGAGTACATGGAATCCATTTCTGAATTTATGGCTTCTTGCCATTTCCAGAGTCTATGCTCATAATAGCCTCCTCGTAGGTCTGAGGATCAATATCCTCAACATCCTCTCCTCTGATATATCCCATATATCTTTCAAGAGGATAAGATACTTTATCAGACCTACGTAAAGTTGGAACTTGTGTGCTAGGTACCTAAACAGACTCTGACTGTGGAATGGTGCTTGAGCTAAGTTCTCCAACCTCGCTCAATTCTATCATGCTCCCACTATCTCTACCAAGAATGTGTTCCTTCTCAAGGAACACTGCTCTCTTGGCTACAAAGACCTTTGTCGAGGTTGTGTCTCTTGACGTGAGCAGGGCAACCCCAAATCTTAACAACCTTAAGATCAGGATTCTTCCCATTCTATATCTTATATGGAGTAGACATCACTGACTTAGTTGGAATTCTATTCAGAAGGTAAGCTGCGGTCTGTAGGGCATATCCCCAGAATGATTTGAGTAGTTCGACGAAACACATCATGGAACGCACCATATCTAACAGTGTGCAATTCCTCCTTTTTGATACACCATTAAGCTATGGTGTATAAGGAGGTGTCCATTGGGATAAAATCCTATGGTATTTGAGGAATTGGGTGAACTCTGTACTCAGGTACTCACATCCTCAATTTGATCAAAGGGTTTTTAATACTCTTTCCTATCTGATTCTCCACTTCATTTTTATATTTCCTGAATTTCTCAAAAGCCTCAGACTTGTACTTCTTCAAGTATACATGTCCATATCTTGGGAAATTATCAGTGAAAGTAATGAAGTAGGAGTAATCTCCTATGGCATGAGTCGACCTGGGACCGTATACATCACTATGTATGAGTTCCAGTAACTCAGTGGCTCTTTCTTCAGTTTCACTAAATGGAGAGTTGGTCATCTTTACCCGAAGGCAAAGTTCACATGTCGCATATGACTCATAGTCAAATAGATCTAGATATCCATTCTTCAGTAACTTTTGAATCCTTCCCTCATGGATGTGACCTAGCCTACAATGCCAAAGATATGTATTGTTCACCTCTTCTCCTTTCCTCTTAGACTCACTTACACTCATGATATGTGGAACTATATCTAGCATAAATAAACCATTATACAATGTTCCTCTCATGATGATCTCATCATCTAATATTATTGAACAACTATTGTTCTCAAAAACTAATTTATATCCACTAACTGTCAAACATGAAATGGAAATAATATTTTTGATAATAGAAGGAACATAATAACATGTATCTAATGTAATAATAGCTCCACCAGGTAGATGTAGGGTGACCTTTGCCAACAGCCACTGCAGTGACCTTTGCTCCATTGCCCATCATAAGGTCCATCTCGCCTTTGTTCAATTTCCTAAGTCTTGCCAGAACCTACAATGAATTGCAGATATGAAAAGCACTCCCGGTATCTAATACTCATGTGTTATTATAAGATTCTAACAAATGGAGACTAATCATGAATGTACCTGAAGCTTCTCTAAGCTTTTGTCTCGCCCTCTCTGCAAAATACTCTTAGCAGTTCCTCTTCCAATGCCTATTTTTACCGCAATGGAAGCACTAGCCTTTGTCCTTTGTTGGATCTTTCTTAGCAACCTTTGCCTTACCCATTTTGCCCTTGCCCTTCTTAAGGGACTTCTCAGCCTTCCTTTTCTTTCTGGTCTCACCAGCATAGAGAACTGGCTTCTCTTTCTTGATGGTGATTTCTGCTTTTCTCAACATATTTTGGAGCTCTGGTAGGGTCACCTCAAGTTTGTTCATATTAAAATTCATTATGAACTGAGAAAAGGAATCTAGTATGGACTGAAGCACAAGATCCACACATAGGTTATCCTCTAGGACCATTCCTAGACCTATGAGTTTCTCGATCCACTTAATTATCTTAAGGACATGGTTCCGAACTAATGTCCTCTCAATCATCCTGGTACAAAAAGACTCTTTGATATCTCATATCGTTGAGTTCTTCCCTATTCCTCAAACATTTTGTAGAGATGTTGGAGTATGGAATTAGCATCCATATTTTCTTGCTATCTCTGTAACTCAATAGTCATAGAGGCCAATATATAACACTAAGCAAGAGCAGATACTTCACATAACTAGCGATCTCATCCTCGCTTGTCCTTTCGTCGGGTGTAGGGATCACTATATCAAGGATGTATGTGATTTTCTTCGTTATGAGAACAATTCTCAGATTGCGAAGCCAATCCATATAATTTGGACCAGTGAGGTAGTTGGCATTGTTGAATCTCGGATTTTGATGATGAAACTAATTATGTGTGATTTATGGTCTAACTGCGTTTTGAGTTACGCAGGTCTACTATCGATCAGGATTAGACAATTGACACTGGAGGAATTGACGTTGCGCCGGAGGTGATCACGTCAGGATATTGGATGTCGAGCGATTCGGCCGACTATCGAGGAGGCTTCGCCGCATCGGGCCAAGAAGTGCGGAGTTGTGCCATGGATATCGAGGTTGCGGAGGTCAACCGTCGATTGGATAACAAGCCGCTAGAGAGGGCGATGTGCCGAAGGATCGGACGAAGCACCGACTAATGACATGCCGAGCAATTGAATGTCAATTCATGTTGTAATAATTGTCTAGATCGAAGTAGAGTGTTTGTTGTTTGTGTTCAGGAGTAACTACGATAAGGATGAAGACGTAAAGCGAAACAAAGGGTCGAAGTCAAGTGTGATGGATCATTGGGAGTTCGAGTGTTCGATGGAAGTCCTGAAGATTCATTGGGAGTGCTGCCGGAACTGGCCGAGAACGAGTAGGGAGCTTGCCGAAGGGTTTTTGGAAGTTTGCCAAGAGGTTCGTCGGAAGTTCACCGGAGGTTCGTCGGAAGTTCGCAGAGCTTGCCAAGAAAGATCGGAGCTTGCCAAAGAAGCTCAGGGGAACTGGCCAAAATCATCGTGGTCCGAGAGGTTGCCGGGAGTCCGCAGGATGGTTTCCGAGGGATCGTCGGAAGACCGCCGGAAGTTCGCCGAAAGAAGACTTGACTTGTGGACTTTGTAATAGCTTAGGAATGTCTTTAATTTCGTAGTTAGCACATTAATTTGGGTTAGGATTAGGGGTTAATCCTCTAACCCAAGTATGGGCCCATTGGGCCTTGTTCGAAACTGGTTTGTGCCAAGTTTTCGGCCCAAACCAAATGTAGATTTGTGCTAGGCGGTGGAGCCCAGCAGCCAATGTGGCCAGCAGCATGTGTGCATGCATGCATGTATGATGGGCTACGTGCATGCTATATTCGGGAGATAGCGCAGCAAGAAGAGTGAAAATCTTGAGGGAAAACTCTGCTCAAATAGTGTCAAAAACTTCCCTCTTACTCTTAAGTGTTTTCTTGTTCAAGAGAGGGGTGAGAGCTTTGTAAGGGTTATCTTCTAAGCCCGTCAAAAGAAGAGGTGTTGCAAGGGAGTTCTTCCTCGCCCATTGGAAGGAGGAAAGCTAGTGGAAAGCCAATGTCCTCAAGCGAAGAGGAATCGAAAGTGGATATAGGTCGGATGACCGAACCACTATAAAAATCTGGTTTGCATTTACGTTCTTGCTATTTACTTTGCTGCAAACCATTTTTACTTACTGCCTTATTTACTCAACTTCCTTATCATCTTATTACGTATGCTTTAAAGTTAAAACGTAATCTTTTCGGGTTCAAACGAAACGTTGCATTCATTCGTACAAAGTTTCCAAAGCTTGTTTTATCTGCTACACTAATTCACCCCCCCCCCCCCCCTCTTAGTGCCACTCGATCCCTAACAGGCATCAA
Source organism: Musa troglodytarum (assembly GCA_023547065.1). NCBI lineage: Eukaryota > Viridiplantae > Streptophyta > Magnoliopsida > Zingiberales > Musaceae > Musa > Musa troglodytarum. The sequence goes on along the minus strand of CP097502.1, from coordinate 41,888,032 downwards.
GCATACCATGTAAAGGATTTGAAAGTGATATTTTTCTAAAATTAAAGATGTAGCAAAAATAAATAACATGTAGACTTTGCAAAAATTAAATAGTTAAGATAAGGACTTCTATCTTAATATATTCTCACTAATTTTTTGTGAGACACACAACACCCTCTTGTCATGCACTTAGCAAGAATTGCCTAAGTGGTGAGGCACCCTTGCGGCAAGCCACCGACTTAGCTGAAGTTGCCTAAGTCAAGAATCGCCTTTGCGCCCACTTCGATCGGACTTAGCTTGGATTGCCTAAGTCTTGAGGCGCCCTTGCGACATACGTGTCCGCAAAGGGTCAGTCGAGCTGCAACCTTGTGTAGGTGTCGTAGGACCTGTAAAAAGAAAAGTTGATTAGTTGTTGGAACGAGCGGCGGATAAGTCCCGACGTCTCGCAAAGAGGGAAGCTTTACAAGTAATTGAGCGAGCACTTGGAGTGTAAGAAAGTAGAGAAAGAGAGGAGGAAAACAAGGACTTTAGAAGGGTGAATGAGCAGCTGCAAGTCCGCAAACAACTACTCCCCGGGTGCCGGGCGCGAAGGCAAGTTTCCGTCAAGTTGATGTGCAAACTTGTGAAAGTGTTCAACGCCCGACACTATCGAAGCCCCATCCAGCCCTGTGCCACCCGGGGTTCAGGGTGTTGAGATGGCTGACAAAATTTTCGTGGCCGCGGGCTGCAGAAATCAGCCCGTGGCACACGAAAACAGAGCTGTTTTTGGGTTTCTGGGCAGATGCAGCGAGCGATCGTTCTGCTACGCTGTAGTTGTTGTTTCCTACATTTTTACAAGGAAAAACACACCAAAACATGGCAAAACAGGCTGCCAAGGATATGTACAAGCATGGGCAAGCGACGAACGGAACGTTGAACGAAGTTGCTGCGAGTGTGCGACGACCGTTCGTGACATTCTCCCCCACTTAAGCTGTCGACGCCCTCGTTGACACTCTTTGGTAGGCTTTGATAGCTGCTTCTTCATGTCGGAGGGTGTCTTCTGGCTCCCAACTGGCTTCGGTTTTGGGAAGTTTCGCCACTTCACCAAGTATTCAATCTGTTCAGCTCCATTGGGTAGCCTTGTCCTGCGATCTGCTAAAATGGTTTCAACTCGCTTCTCGTAGGAAGCTCTGGTGGGAGGTTGACGAGTTGAAACGCCTCGAGAAGCATCTTGCGGATCGGAGTGGTAGGCTTTCAAGTTGCTGGCATAGAAAACATTATGAATCTTGAGCCACGCCGGCAGTTGCAACTTGTAGGAAACATTGCCCACCCTACTGATAATTGGGAAGGGGCCATCATACTTGCGCACCAATCCTTTATGCACCTTGTTTCTAAAAAATTGGAGTGATCTTTGGTTGGAGCTTCACCAACACCAAATCACCGACTTTGTATTCTTGTGGTCGCCTTCCCAAGTCTACCCACTTCTTCATCTTTCTAGCTGCCTTCTCCAAGTAGGCCCGCGCAATATCTGCATTTCGATGCCATTCTTTTGCCAAGTGATATGCGGACGGACTACTCCCTGTATATCCAATAGCCAAAGTGTGAGGAGTCGACGGCTGTTGTCCAGTGATGATCTCAAAGGGGCTCTTGTTGGATGCAGAGCTCCGCTGCAAGTTGTAGGAGAATTGGGCTATGTCCAACTTCACCCAATCTCGTTGGTTGGCACTCACGTAGTGCCGAAGATATTGCTCTAGGAGCGAGTTTATTCTCTCAGTTTGGCCATCCGTCTGGGGGTGGAGGCTTGTGGAGAAGTATAGCTTCGACCCCAACAATTTGAACAACTCGGTCCAGAATCGTCCCAGAAATCGAGCATCTCGATCACTTATAATATTGTGCGGGACTCCCCAATACTTCACCACATTCTTCATCATTAGCTTCGCTTCCTCTGCTGAACAGTGTAGGGGTGCGGCAATGAAGGTTGCATACTTCGAAAATCGGTGGACCACCACAAGTATCGATCTGAGCCCCCCTACTACCAGCAAGCTAGATATGAAGTCTAGAGAAATGCTCTCCCATGGCTTTTCTAGTACAGGCAACGGCTCTAAAAGTCCCACCGGCTTTCGTTGCTCCGCTTTGTCTTGTTGACAAGTTAGGTACGTCCAAACATATTCCTCCACATTCGTCCCCATCTTTGGCCAATAGAAGACCCTCTCCATGAGCCAATGTTCGATGAATACCCGGATGTCCTGCCCAAAGGGAATCATGACACTCCTTCAAAAGCTCACGCCTCAGATTATCCACCCGAGAAACATAAACTCTATTCCCTTTGGTGTAGATGAGTCCCTCCTGGACCCAAAATCGTCGTGCCTTGCCTTCTTGGATCAATTGCATCAAGGTTACTGCTTGGGGATCACTATACAGTCCATCCTTGATTCGGGAAAGGAAGTTGGATTGCAACTGACTTGTTTGGCCTCTGCCCTCTAGTTGCATAGCATTCACGGCCTCCACTTTTCGACTCAAGGCATCAGCTACGACATTTGCTCTTCCGGGTTTGTACTCCATTGCCATGTCAAATTCCGCCAGGAAGTCCTGCCATCGTGCCTGCTTTGGGGAGAGTTTCTTTTGAGTTTGAAAGTAACTCAAAGCGATGTTGTCTGTCCTCAGCACAAATCGCGATCCGAGAAGGTAGTGTCGCCACACTCGTAGACAATGGATCACCGCTGTCATCTCCTTCTCGTGCACTGGATACCGCCGCTCGGTCTCGTTGAGCTTGTGACTTTCATAGGCCACCGGATGACCCCTCCATAAGTACTCCCCAATAGCAAAGTCAAGCATCTGTATGGACTTGAAGGGCTTCCATAGTCCGAGAATTTGAGCACCGGTTCTTCCGAATGGCAGACTTTAGGTCTTGGAATGCCGCTTCACATTTGTCGGACCATCTCCAAAGCTGCTCCTTCTTCAGCAACTCTGTTAGTGGAGTTGCACGCTTCGAATACCCCAGTATGAAGCGTCGATAGTAGTTCACAAACCCAAGGAAGGATCTCAGTTCATGCACCTTCTTTGGAGTTTGCTAGTCCACAACTGCTTGCACCTTTGATTTATCCATCTAAATAGACCCGTCGTCGATCCGATGCCCCAAGAATAAGATCTCTTTCTGAGCAAAGTAGCACTTCTCTCTTTTTACGAACAAAGAATTCTCACAGAACTTTGAAGATTGTTCGGAGGTGTTCAATATGCTCCTCAAGTGTTGGTGTGAGACGATATCGTCCAAGTAGACAACCACAAACTTGTCCAGATACTCCTTGAATAGCTGGTTCATAAGAGTATAGAATGTGGTTGGAGCATTGGTTAAGCTGAAAGGCATCACCAAGAACTCAAACGCTCCATACCTGGTCACACAAGTAGTCTTTGCTTCATCACCTTCAGCAATACGCACCTGCCAATACCCCAGAAGGTCGAGTTTGGAGAAATACTTTGCTTTGCCCAGTTGGTCGAACAAGTCCGCAATGAGAGGGATGGGATATTTGTTCTTCACAGTCACCTTGTTAAGGGCTCGATAATCGACGCATAGTCGGAGACTCCCATCTTGTTTCTTCTGGAAGAGAACTGGAGCTCCGAATGGTGCTTTGGAACTACGAATGAGACCACCGCTTAGCAGTTCATCTAACTGCTTTCTGAGCTCTGCCAACTCAGGAGGGGGCATGCGGTATGGTGGTCTCGCTGGAGGCTTCACTCCTGGCTCCAGCTCAATAAGATGATCCATGCCTCTACGTGGTGGCAGAGTTTTCGGCAACTCAGGTGGCATAACATCTGTGAACTCCTTCAGAACATTTGCCACCATAGCAAGTTCTTTACGGGTCTCCCCATCGAGTGTTTCTAGCTTCATCGCAGCCACAAAGGTTAACTCTCCTTTGCGTACACCCTTCTTGATTCAGTTCTTTGGGGATCACAGGTTCCTCTTAGTGTGAAACCACACGGGGTTGTCACCCCCCATTAGACATATGGAGTCTAGGAACGGCATTGGCACCAACTTTGCTGCATGCATGAACTCCATTCCAAGAATCACTTGGAAGTCATCCAATGGCACCGCCATCATGTTTGTAAGCCCACTCCATGATCCGATCTTGATGGAGACTCCCTTTGCTAGCCCAGAGATTCGCTTAGCCTCTGAGTTAACCGCCTTCATCTGACTTGGGTTCTTCTCTAAGATTAATCCAAGCCGCTTTGCTTCTCGGTAGGCGATCAAGTTGTGAGTAGCACCTGTGTCCACCATTGCTCGGGTGGTTTGGCCATTGAGTCTGATGTTTACGTACATCAGCTCACTGCTTCCTGCTTTTTGTTGCTTCGGCTTCAGGTTCTCCCCCACTTGACCCCGCAATGCATTTAACAAACGCATCGCACCCATTCGGGGTCCTTGCGACTTCTCATCGTCGCTGCCCGACTCGGAGCTACTCGAACTGAGGGCAACTGCCTTGCCCTTGTCTGGCTAGGGGGTTTGATGGAAGCCGACAAGGCATTGAGTGCCTGTTTTTGCGGGCACTCCCATACACTGTGTGGTCCTCCGCACAAGAAACATCTCCTAGGTTTTGAGGCCCTGCCGTTTGAGTTCGGCCCCTTATGGAAACTCTTCTTCCTTTGTTCACCCCTAGGTTCCTTCCCAGGAGGGTGCCTTGGTTGGTGATTTCCTGTGGACTGCTTCTTCTTCCTCGGGTCCTCTGAAGAAGCAAAGTCGGTAAGCCTTTCTGCGGCTACAATTGCTCCGACCAAATCAGTGACATTTCATCGATGAAGTTCCTGTTGAGCCCATGGCTTCAGGCCATCAAGAAAGCTGAATAGCTTATCTTTTTCAGACATATCTTGAATGTCCAACATTAGTGCAGAAAATTACTTCACATAGTCTCGAATGGAAGTCGTTTGGTGGAGTTGTCTCAACTTCCTCCTTGCGACGAACTCAGTGTTCTCGGGTAGGAATTGAGTTCTCAACTCACGCTTCAAGTCGTCCCATGTGTCCACTCGGCACCGACCTTGCTGAATCTCTTCCCAACGGGTTCTCCACCAAAGCTTTGCATCACCGTTCAGATACATAGTCGCTATCGAAACTTTGGTGTCCTCAGAGTCTGGCCTCGTAGCTCGAAAGTACTGTTTCATATCAAACAGGAAATTCTCGAGCTCCGTCGCATCTCTAGCACCCCCATAACAATGTGGGTCGGGTGCCCTGAAGCTTTGTGTTGGTGCAACGCGGGTGTTGCTTCCCCCCGCATTCAACGCCCTTGTGAGCATTGCCACTTTGGAAGTGAGTTCCGTCACCATTTCTTGTAAATGTTGCACTGAGTCCTTTGTGTCATCCGTCAGTCGGTCGACTAAAGCTTCAACCTTGTCGATCCGGGATTCAACTTCTTCTTGCGAGCTCTCTACGCCAAGAAATCTACTTTGGCCTTGGTAGAGTTCATCCAAGCTCGCTTCAAGAACATCCAAGCGGGTTTCCTCCTCCGCTCGTGGCGAGTAGCCCACTTCTCGCTCCTCATGATCACTACCCCGCTCCTCATGAGCGGCTCTTGCAGCATGAGAGCGAGTTTGCACATGCAGCCCTCCTGTAGCTGCTTGGGGCAACATTCCAGCTTGCCCCATCTTGCTCGATTCACCACGCTGTTTCGCCATAGCGAGATTGTGAAATTTCTTCACTGCTTGCTCAAATTGCTTGCCTGCTCTGATACCACAATATCACGCACTTAGCAAGAATTGCCTAAGTAGTGAGGCACCCTTGCGATAAGCCACCGACTTAGCTGAAGTTGCCTAAGTCAAGAATCACCTTTGCGCCCACTCTGATCGGACTTAGCTTGGATTGCCCAAGTCTTGAAGTGCCCTTGCGACATACACGTCCGTAAAGGGTCAGCCAAGCTGCAACCTCGTGCAGGTCCTATAGGACCTGTAAAAAGAGAAGTTGATTAGTTGTTGGAACGAGCAGCGGACAAGTCTCGACGTCTCGAGAAGAGGGAAGCTTTACAAGTAATTGAGCGAGCACTTGGAGTGCAGAAAAGCAGAGAAAGAGAGGAGGAAAATAAGGACTTTAGAAGGGTGAATGAGCAGCTGCAAGTCCGCAAACAACTACTCCCCAAGTGCCGGGTGCGAAGGCAAGTTTCCGTCAAGTTGACGTGCAAACTTGTGAAAGTGTTCAATGCCCGACACTATACTGAAGACCCATCCAGCCATGTGCCACCCGGGGGGTTCCAAGGTGCTGAGATGGCTGACAAAATTTTCATGGCCGCAGGCTATAGAAATCAGCCCATGGCACACGAAAACGGAGCTGTTTTTGGGCAGATGCAACGAGCGATCGTTCTGCTGCGCTGTAGCTGCTATTTCCTACATTTTTATAAGAAAAACACACCAAAACATGGTAAAATAGGTTGCCAAGGATATGTACAAGCATGGGCAAGCGACGAACGGAATGTTGAACGAAGTTGCTGCGAGTGTGCGACGACCGTTCGTGACACTCTGGTAAGTGAATCGAAGACCCCCAGTAGATCTCTAGTGGGGATCGAGATCCAATCAACGTCTTAATGTAACCTCGAGGGACTCGACCAATCATGTTAAGCCCGTAAAGGTAGGCAACTCTTGCCAATCATAACTCTTTTTTATTCCCATCCTATTTGGCTTCCAAACCACCATGGCCTCGAGGGACTCGATCAACCATGATGTTCGGTTAAGTCATCACCATCGTTACAAGATGAGTCTGATTTAATGATATATTCTCAAAGGACTCGACCAAGCATACCATGTCTTCGTGTCACCGTGACATCTCTACGTCATAGATAAGATAGCGAAACGCGATATAGGTGAGTCTCGAGGGACTTGACCAACTCAACATACACCGAGAATCGGTTCCTACCTATAACGATGGAAGGCCACGTGGGTCAATCTAATTACCTCACGTTTACCAACTTAATATTATTAATAGAGAGGATTTTTGATTTGGTCTCCTAACATAATGTGTCACACACATACATATTTAATATATATATATATATATATATATATCTACATCGCATGCAAATATATATATATAGTAGGTGTATAATCAATCACACATCATATGAGCAATCACACCAGATGATCATGCACCACATCCTAATGTGATCAGGCCCGAGCCAATGGGCCCAATCACTCACATCAAGATCTATATGTGCTTAGGCGCATCTCCATGCCCTATGATCATCCTTCTCGCTTCGTTGATTCCGTCAGTATCTCAACGCATCTCCATGCGTCGGATCGTCCGTCTTGACCTCGTGGGTCCTACTACCGCTACACCTCCTCATGTAATTATAACATAATTACAAGCACGTAGGCTCAATAATAAATGAGAAAAATATAGGCTCACAGGCCCCAATAATAATAATCATATGTACACACATCACATCATAGGTTCATGATCATCTGTCCACATCATACATCACATGTATATATTATTTTATAGGACTACTAGATAAAAATAATAGTTAATTAAACTATTTAATTAACATATATATTTTTCTGAAATCAGGGACATAGGGAAATTTTTTGAATTCCTAAGGGTATTTTGGTCATTCGATTACAAGGGATAAGACTAGAATTTTATAAATTCTTAGGCAGAAAATTGTATTTTGCCCAAAACCCTAACCCCTCTCACTGCTTTGCTGCGATGTGGCCATTGCCACCCTGTCGGCGGCGACCATTGCACAGTGAACGCGCCGGCGGCTCACCCACGGGCGGTGCTACCCCTTACGGGCGCGCGCCCCTGCGGGCATCGCTATGGGCTGGTCGCCCTCAGGCAAGCGCTATTGCGGGCTGGTCGCCTGCAGGCGGGGGCCCCTGCGGGCTCTATGCCCCGGGCGATGGTCACCCCTGCAGGCGAGGCCACCACAGCGGACACGCGCCACCCCTGGGCAGCGCCCATAGGCCGCCACATGCAGCGTTGCCCCGGCGGGTGCTGCCCCCCTTACGAACAGGACGCCCCATAGGGGGAGCTGCTACAGGTGGGCCGATGCTGCTTGTAACACACAAGATAAAATGATAAAATATATGCAACAGATCCAAAGACATCACAATATATGCAACACATCAGATAAAATGCCTAATAATACACAAAGAGAAAAAAGTGCATATCAAATCACAAGTACCATCACTCATGTGACTAGCTTGCAGGGCACATATGACTAGTACTGGGCGATGGTACTGCCCTAGGTCAACGGTGGTACCGCCGACTTTAATGCTTGGCAGGTAGTGGTACCGCTAGACCACAGAGCCCGAGGACTCTATCAAGCGATGGTACCGCCAGTACCCGAAAAACCCGGGATGTGACTCTTTTTGGCTCCATTTTTGAAAGCCAATTGAGTCTATAAATACCCCTCTTTTCTCAGCTGAGAAAACACCCTTTTGAGAAGTTGAAAACCAAGTCAAAGCTATAGCAAAGTCTTGTTTCAAATAGCTTAAGTGTTCACCTCCCTCTTTCTTTGTGAAAAATCTGTAAGAGAGTGAACCATTTGTAAAAGGTTGTAAGAGGGGTATTTGATCCTTCCCCTTCAAGAGAGTTGATAATAGAAGTTGGGAGCCTCATCGAAGGAGACTTCGGAAGTGGACATAGGTCTTTCGACGAAACTACTATACATCACTACGCACTTTGGTTATGAGTTTTAAATATTCTGCATCTTTTCTTTACTTAGCTGCAAAACACTTGGTTTTCTTCTCCCTACTCTCAATTGCATTCACTTGATCATTTTAGCTAAATTTCGTCGCATCAAAATTTTCATACGAATCAACTATCTCCGAAATCGATTTCAAGTTTACGAGTTTTAATCTGCTACACTAATCCATAATTCATCCCCCCCCCCTCTTAGTGCCGCTCAGATCCTAACAATTGGTATCAGAGCAAGGTCACTCTCATCTGGTTTAAAACCCAAGAGAGATGGCTTATTCCGGCATACAAGAGGGTCATTCAATTACATGTCCACCCATGTTCAATGGGTCAGATTACACATATTGGAAGACTCATATTAGGATCATTTTTATTTCCATGGACTTCAAACTTTGGAATATCATTAAAAATGGATTTCAAAAATCTTCTCTTCCGATGAGTGAATAGAATGAATTAGAGAAGAAGGTTTTTGCTTTAAATGCAAAGGCTATGAATGCCTTATTTTGTGCACTTGATAAAAATAAGTTTAATCATGTTTCGATTTGTGAATCAGCTTTTGATATTTGACGTACTCTTTGAGATCACTCATGAAAGCATTAGCTGAGTGAAAGAGTCCAAAATCAACATTCTTGTGCATTCTTACAAACTTTTTCAAATAAAACCAAGTGAGTCCATCGGAGACATGTACACCTATTTCACGGATGTCATCAATGGACTCAAAGTACTTGGTTAGGGTTTTTTTAATTTTGAACTTGTAACTAAAATTTTAAGATCCCTTCCAAAGGGTTGGGATCCAAAAGTTACGGTCATTTAAGAGACCAAAGACCTTAAAACTTTTCCTCTCAAAGAACTCATTGGGTCTCTAATAACCTATGAAATGACATGCCATGCTCATGAGAAGCTCGAAAACCCCCTTCCAAAGAACAGGAAGGATATGGCATTAAAAACATAAGAAGACCACTTGAAAGGAACATCAAGTGATGAGGACAGTGACGATGGCATTGCACTCTTAACTTAAAATTTTAAGAAACTCATAAAAAGAAATAAATTTAAAAATGATACTAAAAATAAACTTGAACCAAAAAAGGACCAAGTCATTTGTTACGAATGCAAGAAGCTAGGGCACTTTAAAAATGAATACCCCCAAGCCAAGAAGAAGCAACCGAAGAAGAAAAAAGTTTTGAAGGCAACATGGGATGACTCAAGTGACTCCGAGAATGAAAAAGCAAGTAACAAAGAGGAGGCAAACTTCACGCTAATGACTTTAGGAGATGAGGTATATGAGTTTATTAATGAAGATTTATCTTTTAAAGAACTTTCAATAGCTTTTTATGAATTATTTGATGAGTGTAGAACTATTAGTAAGAAGTTTAATTTATTAAAGAAGGAGCATGCTTTATTACTAGATAAACTTGATAGTCTTCAAACTCCCTCTTCACCTCTATGCTCTAAGTGTGAACACTTAGAAATAATAAAAAATAAGAACTTGCTACTTAAAGAGGCCCTAAACAAGTTTAAGGTCGGTACCAAGGGCTTGGACATGATCCTTGCAAGCAAGGGTCACGTCGCAAATAAAAGTGGAATTGGATTTGTGAGTGGATCTCACCAAAATCCTACCACCTTCATTAAAGGACCCACATTACATGTATCACCTCATTTGAAATGTAATTTTTATTGTAAATCCAGACATGTTGTTTACAAATGTCCATTTAAGAAAATTAGTTCACATAAATTGATATGGGTTCCTAAAGGAATCATAAATAATTTAATGCTAAATGACAAAGTTAGTAGATCAATTTTTAGGCATCCAAAATCAATTAGGTACCTAAAAACCATCCTCTTTTGTAGACACACTCACCATCACAAGCTAGGAGCAAGAGATGGTATCTTGATAGTGGATGCTTAAGGCACATGACCGAAGATCCATCTCAATTCTCTATGCTCACTAGCAAAGAAGGAGGGTATGCTACTTTCGAAGACAACAACAAGAGTAAAATCATTGGTAAGGGAACCATAGGTAACAAATCAAGTTTTTCAATTGATGATGTTACTAGTTGATGGATTAAAACATAATCTTTTGAGCATTAGTCAATTATGCGATAAAGGTTACATCGTTAGATTTGAATCTAATGCTTGCATCATTGAAAAACCAAACAACAACATATCCATGATTGCATTAAAACAAAATAATGTCTACACCATTAACATTGAAGAACTTAGTAATGAGATGTGCTTTTTCGTTTTAAATGATGATGCTTGGCTTTGGCATAGGAGATTAGGCCATGCAAGCATGAAACTAATATCTAAAATTTTATCTAGAGAACTAGTACGAGGAATTCCTAATATCAAGTTTGTCAAGGATAAAGTATGTGATGCATGTCAACTAGGAAAATAAATAAAAACTAGCTTCAAATAAAAGAATCAAATAAGCACCTCTAGACCATTACAATTGATCTATATGGATTTATTTGGACCAATTAACACAACAAGTCTATGAGATAGTAAATATGCGTTTGTCATTGTAGATGACTATAGTAGATACACTTGGACCTATTTTTTGGCTCACAAAAGTGAATGCTTTAAATATTTTTCTAAATTTTGTAAACTTACTCAAAACAAAAAGGGTTTCATAATTTTATTGATTCGGAATGATCATGGTGGAGAATTCCAAAACCATGACTTCTAAACTTTTTGTGAATCTAATGGATATAACCATAATTTCTCTCTCTGAGGAATCCTCAACAAAATGGAGTAGTAGAAAGAAAGAATAGAAATTTATAAGAAATAATAAGAACCTTGTTAAATAAACATAGCTTACCCAAATATTTTTGGGTCAAAGCCATTAATACGACTTGCTATATCATGAATAGGGTTCTAGTAAGACCATCTCTATCCAAGACTCCATATGAATTATGGAATAAGAAAAAACCTAATGTTTTTTACTTTAAAGTTTTGGATTGCAAATGCTTTATCTTAAATGAAAAGGATACCTTAGGAAAATTCGATACTAAATCCGATGAAGGCATCTTTCTTGGTTACTCTTCCGTTTCTAAAGCTTTTCATGTTTTTAACAAAAGAACTTTAGTTATAGAAGAGTCTATTCATGTAGTTTTTAATGAAGTTTTCAAACTTAAGAAAAATGATTTTGATGATGATCTTGGTTTTGATGGTTTAAATTTGAATGAACCTTCTCCTCAAAATAGCAACTTGGATGCATCTTCTTCTGAATTTCTTACCTAAGGAATGGAAGTATGTAGATGCCCATCCTAAGGAGCTAATTATAGGAGACACATCAAAAGGGGTTCAAACTCATTCCTCTTTTAAAAATTTTTGTGCCCATGCCGCTTTTCTTTCTCAAATTGAACCTAAGTGCATTGATGATGTCTTGAAAGATGATTCTTGGGTTATCGCAATGCAAGAAGAATTGAATCAATTTGAGAGGAATGAGATATGGAAGCTTGTTCCTAGACCTAGTGACCATTTAGTTGTTGGTACTAAATAGGTCTTTAGAAACAAGCAAGATAAATGCAGTATCATAGTTAGAAACAAGGCTAGACTAGTGGCCAAAAGTTTCAACTAAGAAGAAGGTATCGATTACGAAGAGACCTTCGCTCTTGTGGCAAGATTAGAAGCCATTAGGATGCTCCTTGCCTATACTAGTAGTAATGATTTTAAATAATTTCAAATGGATGTCAAAAGTGCTTTCTTAAATGGCTTTATTTCCAAAGAAGTGTATGTTGAACAACCTCCTAAATTTAAAAATTCTCTTCTTCCTAATCATGTGTTTAAATTAACTAAGGCTCTCTATGGACTAAAACAAGCTCCTAAAGCTTGGTATGAAAGGCTTAGTTTCTTTCTTATTTTAAATAATTTTACAAAAGGCAAGGTTGATACTTTATTGTTTATCAAATATTTTAAAAATAATTTTCTTATTGTTGATGATATTATTTTTGGTTCTTTAGATGAATCACTATGTGAATCATTTGCCAAGTGTATGAGTCATGAATTTGAAATGAGCCTAATGGGAGAATTAACCTTCTTTTTAAGATTACAAATTAAACAACTTAGTAATGGTATATTTCTTAATCAATCTAAATATACATTAGAATTATTAAAATGATTTAACATGGATGGTTCAAAAGCTATAAACACTCCTATGAGTACTTCCACTAAGTTAGACATGGATGAAAGTGGAGAAAATTTTGATCAAAAAACATATAGGGGAATGATAAGAAGTGTATTTTACCTCACCACAACTAGACCGGATATCATATTTAGTATAGGACTTTATGCAAGATTTCAAGCTAATCCTAAGTTGTCTCATCTTAAAGCTGTTAAAAGAATCCTTAGATATCTTAAAGGCACTCCTAACTTAGGATTATGGTATCTAAAATCTGATGACTTTGATTTAAAAGCCTATGCAGATGTGGATTTTGGCGAATATAGAATAGATTGAAAAAGCACATCTGAACATGCCAATTTTTAGGACATGCACTTATTTCTTGGACTTCCAGGAAATAAAATTCGATTGCACTATCCATAGCGGAAGCCGAATACATAGCCGCTAGTGCATGTTGTGCATAAGTTGTTTGGATGAAAAACACTTTAGAAGACTATGAAATTCATTTAAAGAATATTTTCATAAAATGTGATAACACAAGTGCTATTTGTTTAACCAAGAATCTCATTCAATATTCTAGAACTAAGCACATTGACATTAGGCATCATTTTATACGATATCATGTCAATAATAATGATGTTATTCTAGAATTTATTGATACAAAACATCAATTAGTGGACATTTTCACAAAACCCTAAATGAAGAATAATTTGACTTCATTAGAAGAGAATTAGGCATGTTAAATTGTCCTAATACATGAAGATGTTATATATTCTTTTTTTGAAAATTTTCAACTTCGGCTTTCATTGTCTCATCTTGATATTATCTTCTTGTTTTCGGATGACATCTTTACAATATCATCTTTTGAGTAGAGTTCTCATTCTTATCCTTCGATCATAATATTTTGATTCTCCTCTTCGATTGATGAATTTTTGAGTTATGTCATGCCTTTTGATGAAATGGTAAAATTGGTTTTGATAAATCTCAACCTTGATATTATTTTGGATGATATTTTTACACTTATTTTTATCCTTCGATTGTAATATTTTAATAAAGCTATCATTTTTTATCATAATATTTTTAAAGCCTTCATGATGTTGTAAAAGTTTTGGATGATTTGGTATCATGATGTTGCTTTCCTCCTTCTTTGAATGATGGATCTTAATGATACAGTAAAAGTTGATTTTATGCTCCCTCCACCTCTTTTAAGCATGACAAAAAATATTTCATGACTTACATTTTATATGAAGTTTGACATATGCATAAATTAATGTCATAAATTTTCTTTAACAAAAATTAAGCTCTTAAATGTTCATTTTGGATTTTTACAATTCAAAGTTTTAAAACTTAATGTCTTCCCCTCATGAATAAGAATGCCATGTTGAAGCTTTATGAATTTTTTTTTTTAACCTCTCTTTCTCATGGATCTTACCTTAAAATTGATATGAGATATTTGATGAATGATCTATTTTTTCACTTTATTATTTTATTCTTGAATTTACAAAATCGCATCTTAAGCCTTACATCCTCCTTCATGAATGAATCTTTGATGATTTATCTTTTTTCGGATTTCATAAATATGAATAAAAATGATCAAAACATCTTTCGGATTTATCCATCGAGGATGACATTTCATGTGTGTTTGATATGCATGATGATACCTTATGATGACCATTTTTATCAAATGCACCTCCTTTTTGTTGATGACAAAGGGGGAGAAGAATGTGCAAATAAATTGATGACATGTGCAAATGACTTGATAAAATATCTTGCATGCATCGTATTGAGAAGAATATGACAAATAAACAAATAACTTATATATCGTATTGTATCGCAATGACTTATATGTTGTGTATTGCAATATGATGGAATGAAAATATCTTATATGTTTTATATTACAATTTAATTGCTTTTTCCATGCATCATAATTGAAAATTGATTGATATCTTTAAAAGCATTATAATAAAATGTGTATCGTAGAGTAATGTATCACATGTATTATAAATGCTTTTTTTAAAATTTTGCTATCATATCATGTTTAATAATTAGTATCTTTCATTGATATGATAAGTTATCATTTGATGATGTATCGCTTAATGATATCATGCCTTGCATTTATGGTTTTTATATCGATATCATTTGATACATATTGTATTTCAAACTATAATTGGTATCTCTTATCGAAATGATGAATGTCTATCATTCGACTTGAAAATACATATCATGCCATGACATTGTGAAAAATATAAAGTTTCATTTTTATCAATGAAAAATCATGCTTGTTAAGCATAATAATAAAGTCAATGGATGAAACTTATCGGTTTCGGTTTGAATTCAAAGAGATTGAATTCAAGCATTTTCTTTCTCATAATATGGCATAGATAGGGGGAGTTAAGATTAACTCTGTCATCAATTGATTGTCATCATAAAAAAGGGAGAGATTGTTGAATCTCAGATTTTGATGATGAAGTCAATTGATGGGTTATTTGATCTAATTCATATTATTAATATAAGTGTGCATGATTAACTATGATAGCCTAAAGACATAAAGTAAATTACCAGAGTTAAGCAGTTGGGAGTTCGAGAGTCCACCGGAAGTGCGAAAGATCGTCGGCAATGCTGCGGGAACCAACCGAAAAAGAATCAAGGACTTGCCAAAGGTTTCAAAAGTTCACCAGAAAGATCGTTGGAGGTTCGTGGAGATCACCGAGAAGATTCGAAAGCTTGCCAAAGATTCATCAACTCACCACAAGTTCGGGAGCCTACTGAGAGTCCACCGGAAGAAATCCGAGGGTGTATCGGAAGTCCGCTAGAAGTTCGCAGGAAGAAAACTTGAAGCTACCGATTTAGTCTTTGCTTAGAATTATATTTCAATTTCATAATTAGTATGAAATTAGGGTAAGGATTAGGTAATAATCCTGTTTAACCTTTGTAGGGGCCAACTAGGCCTTATTTGGGTAAATTTGGGTCGAAGTTAGGGCCCATTTGGCCTTACTGGTATAGTCTGGCATTGGCACCACCCTGGGACCGAACTCCCAAGTATTCTGGGCAGTGGTACTGCTGACTTTAATGCTTGGCAGGCGGTGGTACTGCCATACCACAAAGCTTGAGGACTCTGTTAACGATGGTACCGCCAGTACCCGGTAAACCCGGGATGGGACTCTTTTTAACTCTATTTTTTAAAGCTAATTGAGTCTATAAATACCTCTCTTTTCTCGACTAAGAAAACACCCTTTTGAGAAGTTGAAAACCAAGTCAAAGCTATAGCAAAGTCTTGTTTCAAATAGCTTAACTATTCACCTCCCTCTTTCTTTGTGAAAAATCTGTAAGAGAGTGAACCATTTGTAAAAGGTTGTAAGAGGGGTATTTGATCCTTTCCCTTCAAGAGAGTTGATAGTGGAAGTTGAGAGCCTCATCGAAGGAGGCTTCGGAAGTGGACGTAGGTCTTTCGACCAAACCACTATACATCGCTGTGCACTTTGGTTGTGAGTTTTAAATATTCTACATCTTTTCTTTACTTAGTTGCAAATCGCTCGGTTTTCTTCTCCCTACTCTCAATCACATTCACTCAATCATTTTAGCTAAATTTCATCGGATCAAAATTTTCATATGAATCAACTATCTCCAAAATCGGTTTCAAGTTTACGAGTTTTAATCGTAATAACTTATATGTTGTGTATTGCAATATGATAGAATGAAAATGTCTTATATGTTTTATATTACAATTTAATTGCTTTTGCCATGCGTTATAATTAAAAATTGATTGATATCTTTAAAAGCATTACAATAAAATGTGTATCGTATAGTAATGTATCACATATATTGCAAATGCTTTTTTAAAAAAATTTGCTATCATATCATATTTAATAATTAGTATCTTTCATTGATATGATAAGTTATCATTTGATAATGTATCGCTTAATGATATCATGCCTTGCACCTATGGTTTTTATATCGATATCATTTGATACATATTATATTTCAAACTATAATTGGTATCTCTTGTCGAAATGATGAATGTCTATCATTCGACTTGAAAATACGTGTCATGCCATGACATTATGAAAAATATGAAGTTTCATATTTATCGATGAAAAATCATGCTTGTTAAGCATGATGATAAGTTCAACGGATGAAACTTATCGGTTTGGTTTGAATTCAAAGAGATTGAATTCAAGCATTTTCTTTCTCATAATATGGCATGTAGATAGGGGGAGTTAAGATTAATTATGTCATCAATTGATTGTCATCATCAAAAAGGGAGAGATTATTAAATCTTGGATTTTGATGATGAAGTTAATTGATGGGTTATTTTTTCTAATCCAAATTATTGAGATAAGTATGTAGAATTAACTATGATAGCCTGAAGACATAAAGCAAATTATCGGAGTCAAGTAGTTGGGAGTTCGAGAGTCCACCGGAAGTCCGAAAGATCATCGGCAATGCTGCGAGAACCAACCGAAAAAGAATCAAGGACTTGCCGAAGGTTTTGAAAGTTCGCCAGAAAGATCGTCGGAGGTTCGCGGAGATCACCGAGAAGATTCGGAAGCTTTCCAAAGATTCGTCAACTCGCCATAAGTCCGAGAGCCTACTGGGAGTCCACCGGAAGAAATCCCAGGGTGCATCGGAAGTCCGCTAGAAGTTTGCAGGAAGAAAACTTGAAGCTTCCGATTTAGTCTTTTCTTAGAATTACGTTTTAATTTCGTAATTAGCATGAAATTAGGGTAAATATTAGGTAATAATCCTGTTTAATCATTGTAGAGGCCAACTGGTCTTATTTGGGCAAATTTGGGCCGAAGTTAGGGCCCATTTGGCCTTACTGGTATAGTTTGGCGGTGGCACCACCCTGGGACCGAACTCCCAAGTGTTCTGGGCGGTGGTACTGTTGACTTTAATGCATGGCAGGTGACGATACCGCCAGACCATAGAGCCTGAGGACTCTGTCAAACGGTGGTACCGCCAGTACCCGGTAAACTCGGGATGGGACTCTTTTTGGCTCCATTTTTAAAAGCTAATTGAGTCTATAAATACTCCTCTTTTCTCGATTGAGAAAACACCCTTTTGAGAAGTTGAAAATCAAGTCAAAGCTATAGCAAAGTCTTGTTTCAAATAGATTAAATGTTCACCTCCCTTTTTCTTTGTGAAAAATCTATAAGAGAGTGAGCCATTTGTAAAAGATTATAAGAGGGGTATTTGATCCTTTCCCTTCAAGAGCGTTGATAGTGGAAGTTAGGAGCCTCATCGAAGGAGGCTTCAGAAGTAGACGTAGTCTTTCGACCGAACCACTATACATCGTTGTGCACTTTGGTTGTGAGTTTTAAATATTCTGCATCTTTTTTTACTTAGTTGCAAAACATTCAGTTTTCTTCTCCCTACTCTCAATTGCATTCACTCAATCATTTTAGCTAAATTTCGTCAGATCAAAATTTTCATATGAATCAACTATCTCCGAAATCGGTTTCAAGTTTACGAGTTTTAATCCACTACACTAATTCACCTCTCCCCCATCCCCCCTCTTAGTACCACTCAGATCCTAACACAATCTTCACACGATGTTGAAACATTTTATGACAAAATATAATTTTTATTTTTTGTTCTTCCGCTGCATATATGATACTCCAATTAGATTTCCAAATAAAATATATACATATATATTTATATATATACATATATGTATGTATACATATATATGTACATATATATATATATATATATGTATATATATTATATATATATTATATACATATATATATGTATATATACATATATATATATATATACATATATATATGTATATATACATATATGTATGTATACATATATATGTACATATATATATGTATATATATATATACATACATGTATGTATATATATATATGTATATAAGAATATGTATGTATATATATAAGTACATGTATATATATGTATAAATATTATATATATATGTAAACAGATATGTATATTTATATACATATATACATATATATATATATATATACATATGTATATATGTATATATACATATATACATATATATGTATATATATATATATGTATTTATATACATATATAAATACAAATATACACACATGTATATATATCATTATATATATATATATATTTTTTTGTTAGTGTGTATACATATATATATATACATATATACACATATATATATATATATATGTATATATATATATGTATATATATATATATTTGTATATGTATATTGTTGAATCTTATATTTTATTGATGAAACCAATTGATAGAGTTTATGATCTAATCTATGTTTTGAGTGACGTAGGATTAGCTTCAATCAAGAAGAGGCAAATTGATTAAAGCAGGAGGAATCGAACGTTGAGCCGAAGTAGAATATGTTAGAAGATTGGATGTCGAGTCAGAGGATCAATCGATTTATTAGCAGAAGGCTTTGGACGATGAGTTCGGGCATTGGGCCAAGAAGAGTGAACATTACACCAAGGAGATTGGAGTTGCTATGTCAGCATGCCGATTGGGTAATAGGTCGCAAGAGACGACGATGCATCGAAGGATCAGACAAAGCGCCGATGAACCAATGACATGCCGGATAACATAGGATTCATACTTATAATAATTTATCTAGATCGAAGTAGTTTAGGGGGCTAATTGAGTTAATTTTTGAATGTAATTAGGCTAACTCAATTAGGGACCAATTTGGCCAAAATATGGGCTAGTTTGGGCCAAGAGAAAATCTCAATCAATGACCCAAAAAGTGAGTCAAGTGATGGCACCGCCAAAATAAGTAATGGAACCGCTAGTGCCTCAGTCTCCAAGATAATGTCTGAAACTATGTCATGCGGTGGTATCATTAGACTGGGCGGTGGTACCGCCCAGCACTAGAGGTGTTACCGCCAGTACCTTGAAGACCCGGGATGAGACTAGGTTTTACTCCAAGTTTGAATCCATTTAGGGCCTATAAATACTTCTCTCATCCCTGCTCAGAATACACAAGCACTAAGAACTTAAAAGTTGAAAAACACTATTGTAATTACTTAAGAGATCCCCTTCTCTAGCCTTAAGATTGATTTCAGTTTAAGAGATGAAGTTGGGATCTTTACCTATCGAAGAAGAAAATTAGTAGAAGCCAAAGGGCCTAACAGGTATGAATCTGGCTAATTAAGAGATTTATGATGTTGCAGCTGCTATGAGTGGGAGTGCTTGTAAAGGTTATCTCCTAGCAGTAGTTGGATTCACCTATCAGCGTTAACATTGTTTTTCTAAGCTAGTGAAAGAAGAAGAAAAGGAATCATGCATGCTGTAGGCCACAACGACCCAACTACTTGCAACCCAAGTCGACACGCTTCTACTATATATATCTGTGTGCTTGTTTACCTTTATCTGTCATACCACTCCTTATTATCGTCACTCTACGATATATTCCAGTTTATTTGCATATACATATATATCATGTACATATCGCACTTGTAAGTTTAATTACTGCATATATTCGATATATACTTATATATCTATCGTATGAGTAATGTATTAATATATACGATATATATTCATATATATATATATATATATATATATATATATATATATATATATATATATATATATATATATATATATATATACATATATATATATATATATATGTATATATATATACATATACATATATATATATATATATATATATATATATATATATATATATATATATATATATATGTATACATATATATATATATATATGTGTGTATATATGTATATATATGCATATATATATATATATATATATATATATATATATATATATATATATATATATATGTATATATGTATATATATATATATATATGTGTATATATATATGTATATATATGTATGTGTGTATATTTGTATATATATGTATATATATTTATATTTATATGTATATGTATATATATGTTTTTATATGTATATGTGAGTGTGCCTATATATATATATATGTGCGTATGTGTATGTTTATATGTATACGTATATATATGTATATATATATAAACATATATATATATATGTATATACCTATATATACTTATATATATATATATATGTATATATATGTATGTATATATATACATATATATACATACATATACATACATATATATATATATATACATATATGGATATGTTTATATTTATGTGTGTGTGTGTGTATATAGATATATGTATATATGTATATATATATACATATATATATATATATACATGTATATAATGTATATATACATATATATATGTATATATTAGTAAATATATCCATATATATATTTGTATATGTTATGGGTAAACATCTTTTTGCCGTGGCCTCGGGGCCGTGCACTGGTTCGGTCCGAATGCTACCGAGGTCGCCTCATCGCTCTCCGGCAGAAGCCGACGTTGGTCGGGAGAAGCGGATCATCCGTCACCGTGGCCGGTTCCTTCATCCGTGACCAGCTCGCTGCATGCCCTCGGTTCCTCGCACGTGTCGGGCCTGGAGCTACCGACCCTCCAACGATCAAGTCGGTTTGATGGGAGTGAGTAGAGTGTTTAATATAGAGAGAGAGAGGTAGAGAGAGATCCTTTGGCTGTCGATGTCTCGAGGTCAATGCTGCTTCTCTCTGCGAGGGGAACTCGGCTGCTGCCATGCAGCAAAGGGGGCGAGTCGCTAAGGGAGTCCTCCTCTCTTCTCCCCTCGTTCTTTCTTCCCCTCCTTTCACTTCTTCTAAACGTAGAGGTCTTATAGGAAAGATTACTGTTGGTGATGTGGCCTCCACAGGGTCATACTGATGGCGTGCTTCGGTCTTCTACGGAACTGGGGAAGAGCAGAGGTAGAGGACGTTTGTCAGTCAACCCTCGCGACAGTCAGCCGCAGGAGGGGCTGAGACGTCACCATGACGGGAACCACAGGGGCCGGGGTCACGTCACATTTAATACCCTTATCACTACCCCCCTCAAAAAGCCACTCCTGCGGGACGGGCCTCGAGGGTAGGGGCGGAAAATCGGCGGTCGAGCCGCCGCCAAGACCAAAGATACCAACCGCCGATCGATAGGGTCGAGCCGCCAAGACCTGTAAACTGGCGGCCGAGCCACCACTCAAAGTTACGGATACCGAACCGCCGTCGATGTGGTCGAGCCGCCGCCAAGACCTAAAATCGATGGTCGAGCCGCCGCCAAGACCAAGGATACCGAACCGCCGATCGGGATAGGGCTGAGCCGCCGCCAAAACCTGTAAACTGGCGGCGAGCCGCCACTCAAGGCCATGGATACCGAACCGCTCGATGTGGGTCGAGCCGCCAAACCCGTAAAATCGATGGTCGAGCCGCCGCCAAGACCAAGGATACCAACCGCCGATCGGAATGGGGTTGAGCCGCCGCCAAAACCTGTAAACTGGCGGCGAGCCGCCACTCAAGGTTATGGATGCCGAACCGCTGCTCGGTGAGGGGACGAGCCGCCGCTCTAGACCCAGAAAACCGATGGCAGAGCCACCGCTCAAGACCAAGGGTACCGACCCGCCGTTCGGGGTGAGGGGCCGAGCCGCCGCCTAGACCTAAAACTGGCGGCAGAGCCGCCGCCAAGACTAAGGGTACCGAACCGCCGTTTCGGGTGAGGGGTCGAGCCGCCGCCTAGACCTGTAAACCGATGGTCGAGGCGCCGCCAACACTAAGGGTAACCGCCGCTCGGGATAGGGGTCGAGGCCCGCATAAGACCCAGAAAATCGATGGTCGAGGCGCCACTCAACATGAATCAACCGCTCGATAAGGGGTCGAGGCCCGCACAAGACCTAAGACCGAATCGAGCATCGCCAAGATCATGAGAACCAAACCATCGCTTTCAGATAAGGGGTCGAGCCGCCGCCAAGACCCGAAACTGGCGATCGAGCATCGCCAAGATCATGAGAACCAACCGCCGCTCGATAAGGGGTCGAGCCGCCGCCAAGACCCGAAAACTGCGATCGAGCATCGCCAAGATCATGAGAACCAACCGCCGCTCGATAAGGGGTCGAGCCACCGCCAAGACCCGGAAAACCGGCGATCGAGCACCGCCAAGATCATGAGAACCGAACCGCTGCTCGATAAGGGGTCGAGCCGCCGCCAAGACCCGAAACCGGCGATCGAGCACCGCCAAGATCATGAGAACCAACCGCCGCTTCGATAAGGGGTCGAGCCGCCGCCAAGACCCGAAACTGCGATCGAGCATCGCCAAGATCATGAGAACCGAACCGCCGATAAGGGGTCGAGCCGCCGCCAAGACCCGGAAACCGGCTGATCGAGCACCGCCAAGATCATGAGAACCAACCGCTGCTTCGATAAGGGGTCGAGCCACCGCCAAGACCCGAAACCGGCGATCGAGCACCGCCAAGATCATGAGAACCAACCGCTGCTCGATAAGGGGTCGAACCGCCGCCAAGACCCGAAAACCGGCGATCGAGCACCGCCAAGATCATGAGAACCAACCGCTGCCGATAAGGGGTCGAGCCGCCAAGACCCGGAAACCAGTGATCGAGCATCGCCAAGATCATGAGAACCGAACCTGCTCGATAAGGGGTCGAGCCGCCGCCAAGACCCGGAAACGGCGATCGAGCACCGCCAAGATCATGAGAACCGAACCGCTCGATAAGGGGTCGAGCCACCGCCAAGACCCGTAAGACTGCGGAGCTTCTCGCTCTAACACAACCGTAGCACGAGAAGATCGGGATTCAGCTCCGCCGCAGAATTCTTTTGCTTATGCACCGCACAGCCTCGCCGCAGCAATGGCTTCAGATGAGGGAGGTCACTCGTGGGGAGCTTCTTCAATGAGCGACCGCTCGACTGGTGTCCATGAGGATTAAGTTGCATGGCTTGCTCAACTCGGAGAAGTCCGTAAGATATTGCAAAGGAGTAACAACAATCGGAGCATCGCTTCTGTTGGCCGAGCAGCATGGCTCGTAGTTTTTGCCCGGGCAGCTGCTTGGTGCAGCTACAATGCATGCAGTGAAGTGCCGAACGTGGGTGGTCGAGCGTCACAGCTGGCTTCGCCGGATATCTGCTTGGTGCAGCTACAAACCACGCAGCAAAGGAGTTGCTACATCGCAGCTCGGGCTTTGCTGGCCGAGGAGCTGCGGTGCAGCTGCAAACCACGCAGCGGCAGCATCGCAGTCAGGTCGCCGAGCAGCTGCTTGGTGCAGCTGCAAACTACGCAGGGGTTGCCGAGCCGCAGCTCGGCTTCACCGAGCAGCTGCTTGGTGCAACCGCAACCATGCAGCGAAGGGGTTGCCGAGCATCGCAGCTCGACTTCGCTGCCGAGCAGCTGCTTGGTGCAGCTGCAACCACGCAGCGGCGTTGCCGAGCCGCAGCTCGGGCTTGCTGCCGAGCAGCACACTCGGCTAAGATTTGGCCGAGTGGCTGCATGAGGCAGCGGCGTGTTGCCGAGCATCGCAGCTCGGCTTTCGCCGGCAGCTGCTTGGTGCAACTGCCAACCATGCAGCGGCGGGGGTTGCCGAGCATCGCAGCTCGGACTTCGCTGCCGAGCAGCTGCTTGGTGCAGCTGCTAACCACGCAGCGGCGTTGCCGAAGCCGCAGCTCGGGCTTGCTGCCGAGCAGCACACTCGGGCTCAGATTTGGCCGAGTGGCTGCATGAGGCAGCGATGTGCCGCCGAGCATCGCAGCTCGGCTGCTGCCGAGCAGCTGCTTGGTGCAGCTGCAACCACGCAGCGGCGGTTGCCGAGCCGCAGCTCGGCTTCGCTACGCGAGCAGCTGCTTGGTGCAACTGCAACCATGCAGCGAAGGGGTTGCCGAGCATCGCAGCTCGGACTTCCGCCGCCGAGCAGCTGCTGGTGCAGCTGCAACCACGCAGCGGCGTTGCCGAAGCCGCAGCTCGGGCTTTGCTGCCGAGCAGCACACTCGGCTCAAGATTTGGCCGAGTGGCTGCACCGCGCCGAGCAGCTGCATGGTGCAGCTAACTACGCAGCGGCGGGGTTGCCGAGCATCACAGCTCGGGCTTCCGCTGCCGAGCAGCTGCTTGGTGCACCTGCTAACCATGCAGCGAAGGGGTTGCCTAGCATCGCAGCTCGGGCGTTGGCTGAGCAGCTGCTCGGTGCAGCTGCAACCACGCAGCGGCGTTGCCGAAGCCGCAGCTCGGGCTTCTGCTGCCGAGCAGCACACTCGGCTCAGATTTGGCCGAGTGGTTGCATGAGGCAGCAATGCAGTGATGAACCATGCAGCGGCGCTGACATGGTTGCCGAGCACTGTAGCTCGGCCGCCGCCGAACAGCTGCTTGGTGCAACTGCAACCACGCAGCGGCGGGTTGCCGAAGCCGCAGCTCGGGCTTCCGCGCCGAGCAGCTGCTTGGTGCAACTGCAACCATGCAGCGAAGGGGTTGCCGAGCATCGCAGCTCGGACTTCCGCCGCCAAGCAGCTGCTTGGTGCAGCTGCAACCACGCAGCGGCGTTGCCGAAGCCGCAGCTCGGGCTTCTGCTGCCGAGCAGCACACTCGGCTCAGATTTGGCCGAGTGGCTGCATGAGGCAGCAATGCAGTGATGAACCATGCAGCAAGCGCTGATACGGTTGCCGAGCACTGTAGCTCGGGCTTTGGCTGCCGAGCAGCTGCTTGGTGCAACTGCTAACGGCTGCCGAAGCCGCAGCTCGGCTGCCGAGCAGCTGCTTGGTGCAGCTGCAACCACGCAGCGAAGGGGTTGCCGAGCCGCAGCTCGGCTCGCTCGAGCAGCTGCTTGGTGCAACGCAACCATGCAGCGAAGGGGTTGCCTAGCATCGCAGCTCGGACTTCGCGCTGCAGCAGCTGCTTGGTGCAGCTGCAACCACGCAGCGGCGTTGCCGAGCCGCAGCTCGGGCTTGCTGCCGGCAGCAGCACTCGCTCAGATTTGGCCGAGTGGCTGCATGAGGCAGCAATGTGTTGCCGAGCATCGCAGCTCGGGCTTTCGCTGCCGTGCAGCTGCTTGGTGCAGCTGCAAACCATGCAGCGAAGGGGTTGCCGAGCATCGCAGCTCGGACTTCCGCTGCCGAGCAGCTGCTTGGTGCAGCTGCAACCACGCAGCGGGCGTTGCCGAAGCCGCAGCTCGGGCTTGCTGCCGAGCAGCACACTCGGCTCAGATTTGGCCGAGTGGCTGCATGAGGCAGCGCAGCAAGGTTGCCGAGCATCGCAGCTCGGCCGCCGCCGAGCAGCTGCTTGCAGCTGCAACCACGCAGCGAAGGGGTTGCCGAGCCGCAGCTCGGGCTTCGGCTGAGCAGCTGCTTGGTGCAACTGCTAACCATGCAGCTGGCGTTGCCGAGCATCGCAGCTCGGACTTCGCTGCCGAGCAGCTGCTTGGTGCAGCTGCAACCACGCAGCGGCGTTGCCGAAGCCGCAGCTCGGGCTTGCTGCCGCAGCAGCACACTCGGCTCAGATTTGGCCGAGTGGCTGCATGAGGCAGCAATGCAGTGATGAACCATTCAGCGAAGCGCTGATACGGTTGCCGAGCACTGTAGCTCGGCTGCCGCCGAGCAGCTGCTTGGTGCAACTGCTAACTACGCAGCGAAGGGGTTGCCGAGCTTCGCAGCTCGGGCTTCCGCTGCCGAGCAGCTACTTGGTGCAGCTGCAAACTACGCAGCGAAGGGGTTGCCGAGCTTCGCAGCTCGGGCTTCCGCTGCCGAGCAGCTGCTTGGTGCAACTGCTAACCATGCAGCGAAGGGGTTGCCGAGCATCGCAGCTCGGGCTTCCGCTGCCGAGCAGCTGCTTGGTGCAGCTGCAAACCACGCAGCGAAGGGGTTGCCGAAGCCGCAGCTCGGGCTTGCTGCCGAGCAGCACACTCGGCCCAGATTTGGCCGAGTGGCTGCATGAGGCAGCAATGCAGTGATGAAGCGCTGCTTGGTGCAGCTGCAAACAACGCAGCGAAGGGGTTGCCGAGCTTCGCAGCTCGGGCTTCCGCTGCCGAGCGGCTGCTTGGTGCAACTGCTAACCATGCAGCGAAGGGGCTGCCGAGCATCGCAGCTCGGACTTCCGCTGCCGAGCAGCTGCTTGGTGCAGCTGCAACCACGCAGCGGCGTTGCCGAGCCGCAGCTCGGGCTTCTGCTGCCGAGCAGCACACTCGGCTCAGATTTGGCCGAGTGGCTGCATGAGGCAGCAATGCAGTGATGAACGCGGCGCTGATACGGTTGCCGAGCACTGTAGCTCGGGCTTTCGCTGCCGAGCAGCTGCTTGGTGCAACTGCAAACTACGCAGCGAAGGGGTTGCCGAGCTTCGCAGCCCGAGCTACCGCTGCCGAGCAGCTGCTTGGTGCAGCTGCAACCACGCAGCGAAGGGGTTGCCGAGCCGCAGCTCGGCTTCGCTGTCGAGCAGCTGCTTGGTGCAACTGCAACCATGCAGCGAAGGGGTTGCCGAGCATCGCAGCTCGGACTTGGGCCGAGCAGCTGCTTGGTGCAGCTGCAAACCACGCAGCGGCGTTGCCGAGCCGCTGCCGAGCAGCACACTGCTAAGATTTGGCCGAGCGGCAGCATGAGGCAGCGACGTAGCAATGTGTTGCCGAGCATCGCAGCTCGGCTTCACTCGCAGCAGCTGCTTGGTGCAACTGCAACCATGCAGCGAAGGTTGCCGAGCTTCGCAGCTCGGGCTTCCGCTGCCGAGCAGCTGCTTGGTGCAGCTGCAACCACGCAGCGGCGTTGCCGAGCCGCAGCTCGCTTGCTGCCGAGCAGCACACTCGGCTCAGATTTGGCCGAGTGGCTGCATGAGGCAGCGGCGCTGCCGAGCATCGCAGCTCGCTGCCGAGCAGCTGCTTGGTGCAGCTGCAACCACGCAGCGGCGGTTGCCGAGCGCCGCAGCAGCTCGGCTTCCAGCAGCTGCTTGGTGCAACTGCAACCATGCAGCGAAGGGGTTGCCGAGCATCGCAGCTCGGACTTGCGCCGAGCAGCTGCTTGCGCAGCTGCAACCACGCAGCGGCGTTGCCGAAGCCGCAGCTCGGGCTTGCTGCCGAGCAGCACACTCGGCCAGATTTGGCCGAGTGGCTGCATGAGGCAGCACGCAGTGATGAACCATTCAGCTAAGCGCTGATACGGCTGGTCGAGCAATGGGTTTTGGCCGCTGCCGAGCATGCAGAGCGATGAACCATGCAGCTGTTGATACGGCTGCCGGTAGCATCAGAAGCTCGGCTCACGGCCGCAGCAATCGCTGGTGCAAATCGCTAACTATGCAGCTGGCGTGGTGTTGCCGAGCATCGCAGTTCGGACTTCCGCTGCCGAGCAGCCGCTTTGGCGCAACTGCTAACCATGCAGCTGTAAGGGGTTGCCGAAAGCATCGCAGCTCGACTTCCGCCGCCGAGCAGCTACTTGGTGCAGCTGCAAACTACGCAGCGGCGTTGCCGAGCCGCAGCTCGGGCTTCTGCTGCCGAGCAGCACACTCGGGCTCAGATTTGGCCGAGTGGTTGCATGAGGCAGCAACGTAGTGATGAACCATGCAGCGGCGCTGATACGGTTGCCGAGCACTGTAGCTCGGCTTTCGCCGCCGAGCAGCTGCTTGGTGCTACTGCAACCACGCAGCGAAGGTTGCCGAGCCGCAGCTCGGGCTTCGCTGCCGAGCAGCTGCTTGGTGCAGCTGCAACCATGCAGCGAAGGGGTTGCCTAGCATCGCAGCTCGGGCTTGGCTGCCGAGCAGCTGCTTGGTGCAGCTGCTAACCATGCAGCGAAGGGGTTGCCGAGCATCGCAGCTCGGACTTCCGCTGCCGAGCAGCTGCTTGGTGCAGCTGCAACAGCACACTCGGGCTCAGATTTGGCCGAGTGGCTGCATGAGGCAGTAATGCAGTGATGAACCGCGCAGCGGCGCTGACATGGTTGCCGAGCCGCAGCTGGGCTTCGCTGCCGAGCAGCTGCTTGGTGCAACCGCTAACCACGCAGCGAAGGGGTTGCCGAAGCCGCAGCTCGGGCTTCGCTGCCGAGCAGCTGCTTGGTGCAGCTGCAACCACGCAGCGAAGGGCGTTGCCGAGCCGCAGCTCGGCTTCACGCCGAGGAGCTACTTGGTGCAGCTGCAAACCATGCAGCGAAGGGGTTGCCGAGCATCGCAGCTCGGACTTCCGCTGCCGAGCAGCTGCAAACTACGCAGCGGCGTTGCCGAAGCCGCAGCTCGGGCTTCTGCTGCCGAGCAGCACACTCGGGCTCAGATTTGGCCGAGTGGCTGCATGAGGCAGCGACGCAGCGAGGAACCATGCAGCGAAGCGCTGAACATGGTCGCCGAGCACTGTAGCTCGGGCTTCGGAGATTAGATGGAGCTAACCTTGCGACAACGGGCCCTCCTTCTAGCGCCAATCTGTTATGGGTAAACATCTTTTTGCCGTGGCCTCGGGGCCGTCGCAGCTGGGTTCGGGTCCGAATGCGCTGAGGTCGCCTCATCGTTCTCCGGGCAGGAAGCCGACGTTGGGTCGGGAGAAGCGGATCATCCGCTCAGCCAGGGCCGGTTCCTTCATCTGGTGACCAGCTCGCAGATGCCCTCGGTTCTCGCACACGTCGGGTCGGGTTTCGCCACCCTCCGACGATCAAGTCCGCGCGATGGGAGTGAGTAGAGTGTTTAATATAGAGAGAGAGAGGTAGAGAGAGATCCTTTGGTCGCCGATGTCTCGAGGTCAATGCCGCTTCTCTCGCGAGGAACTCGGCCGCCATGCAAAGCAAAGGGGGCGAGTCGCTAAGGAGTCCTCCTCTTCTCCCCTCCTTTTTTTCTTCCTCCTTTCACTTCTTCTAAACGAGAGGTCTTATAGAAAGATTATGATGGCTGTGGTCATACCGATGGCGTGCTTTTGGCCTTCTCATGGAACTGGGAAGAGCAGAGGTAGAGGACGTTTGTCACCAACCTCGCAGGAGGGGCTGAGACGTCACCATGACGGGAACCACAGGGGCCGGGGTCACGTCACATTTAATACCCTTATCAGTATATATATCCATATATGTATATATATATATATGTATGCATATATTTGTATATAGTCATATACATATACATATATGTATACATATATATTTATATATATGTCTATATATATACATATATATACATATATACATATATATATATATATATGCATATATATATATACATATATATACATATACACACATATATATATCTATATATGCATATATATGTGAAAAAATTTCAAAACTAGAAATTTTATTATAGACGTCTATCTAGTTGTAAGTAAGATTTTTTTAAAAAAATTTGAAGCATTTGAACCATTCCTTAAGTTTGATATTTTTTATGTTGGTGTCCAACCAAACTCGATATCGTATACCATGACTTGTGTTAACTAAACTTTTATCATAGTTTGTAGATCTACTTGGAAGTTGAAATATAAAAAAAAATATTATATAAAGACATGAGATGGGAAAAAGTATAAAAAAATTATATATATATATATATATATATATAGAGCATGAGGAAAATTATAACACCATGTAGATTCATAAACAAGAGCGATGGACGCCCAAATCCATAACTTTTGATTTGGAAATAGAATCACAAAAAATATGACAAATTATTCAAATAAAACGGTTTAACTCTCACTTTATGATGAGAGTCATAGATCACGTTAAAGTCACGACTGATAATCCAAGGGACATATGGTAGAACAATCAATGATATTTTAATTCATAAGAAAATTACTCACATATATAACAGAGAGGATCCAATGTGGTGTACTTGTTTCCTTGATTACTAGACTAATCAGTTGAGACGATTTATATATTATTGTCGCTTGATGGATACTTGTATTCCAAGCCATGAAGATGCCTTTAAATTTACCCCATGCCTTGCAATAGTCCCCTTTCCAAAGTTTTCCCAACTTCCTCTTCAAACTTTCACAACCAACGCTTGCATACGGGTCTCCACGAGAAGGATTATCGAGGGTGTTTTATCACGTATAAGTGTAAAGAGGTGCTCCCTACTACTCCTAATAACTGCCTTATAATTCTGAGAAACACAATTCATGGTGAACTATAGAATGGAGACCATGTCCTTAGTAGGTGTCTTTGAGGACCCAATTTACTATCTCTTTTCTTTCCTTTTTTTTTTCTTTTTTTCATTATGATATCTAATGTTGTTTAAGAAATTTTGAAGACTTCCCTGATGAGACATTCTCTTAATATTGGCTATCTACTTCCTCTGATCCTTACACTATCTAGATTCTACCTCTTTAAGAAGGAAGCAATCTTATTCGATCGTCTTTAGTGTTACCAACTCTTAGAATACCCTTGTCGCCTACTCCACTAGCCCGTTGAACGATAAAGCTCAATCATTTATTGGAGTATTGGTAGTATCGTCTTCCTCACCCCTCTACTTGGAAGTCCTAAAGATGAATAGATCAGCTTTATGCATTGTGTATTTCATTTCAAGACCATCCATATCCTCTTATTGTTGTAGGGCAGGAAAAGGGTTGGCCGAGGAGAGATATGTAGGAGCCCTATCATCCCTTTTGTTGAGGTATCATTGGGTGCTCTAGGAGAAAGGAGAGGTTGACCCAAAGGCCATCCTATCACTCCTCGAGGTTATCGTTTGCTCCTCATTCATTGGATGTGTGTTGAACGTTTGAGATTCAGGCTTTTTCTTTTTTATCTTTTAATATGACTAGACTGCATTGAATGCCCCTCCTTGGGCAAAGTAACTATCTCAAAGTGTATGTTAAGCTTGCTAAGAGAAATGGAAGTTGTTATAGTATTTAATACAAAGGATGCATTGCGTTAAATTATCGAAGAGACAGAATGATTGTACCTATTAATTGCCTTCCTCAAGAGATAGGCCTTAGCAAGAATGGCCTCGAGCTAATACTATAGGACGGTATGGGATGGTTCCATCATAGGAATAAAGATTACCAATTGAACTATGTCTAAAGAATCGAGCCCAACAGTAAGCTTAAGAGTGCCCAATTTCTAGCCTGATCCCTTCCCACTAATATGACTAGCCAAACTACTAACTCTAGTTGATTTGAGTTTCAAGTGTCTTTGGACCTAGATTCAAGAGCTATACAGAAGTTCATTCTATTCCTTCGGTGCTTAATTAGAAACCTAGGTTGAAAAGAGGATTGAGCGAGAGATTAGGTTTTAGACTCACAAGTAGAAACTTAGCAACCAATTTTGTCACATCTAAGACATGTTCAGGAGATTCTCAAAAGCAATGGATTATTAAAATTAGATCTTCCAACAATTATCCTAATACTTTGGAGCACTAATAAGGTCAAGTAAGACACAGACTCAAGCAAACTTACCATTGGATCGAGAAAAAGTTGATCAATTTTGAGAAGTTTACTAATCTATAAGGCAATTTGTGTCAGGAAATTAGGACAAAAATAGTTCATCAAGAAGCCTCGAAGTTGGAGCCAAGTGGGGATTATGTCGATCCTCTCAACGAGAGCCTGAAAATTAGATCTCTAGGGTATTTAGGTTATTGGCTGGCTTCGGACAAACCAAGAATCGTCGATAAAGACTTGACTTATCTCTTCTACTAGATGGAATTAAAAATAGAAGAAGCCTTTGGCCAAATCTACTATTTGTTTATGGCTCCAAAGCTTTGGTAGGAATAATTTGCCGAAGTCAAGGGTCGGAGTCTTACTTAAGAACTTACTGAAGAGACTAATTGCCAATCTTCATAAACAAATGCCACCTCCTTAGAGTCCAACTCTATTTTCAGTCATCTCTTTCTCTGGATTCGATGGAGCTTTCCTTCAATCATTAAGTCTGACTGTCATTCTTTAATACTAGAAATTTTCTTAAACAAATTGGTCCAACTCTATTTTCAATCATCTCTTTCTCTGGATTCGATGGAGCTTTCCTTCAATCATCATGTCTGACTTTCATTCTTTAATGCTAGAAGTTTTCTTAAACAAATTGGTCCAAGAAGTGAAAATCTTATTTTGGAAGTGATGGGGAGTAATAGGTTGCCCTGTTCCAGTCAAGTGGGGAGATATTGCCATGACAGGGGGATTCATCGTTGAGGGAGGAGCAGATCAGGGGAGAGAATGAAAAAGAAGCGGAGCTTTCGAGAGGAGTAGGAAAACCTGAGAGATCGTCAAAGCTTCTCCCTTTAGAAAACTCGGAGGGACGCGGCCCAGTGTTTCTACTACTTTGATCCTTTGTAATTTTTATCACAGGTAGATTAGTTCTTTCCCAAGCACTGTTTCTCATTCAAAAACTAATTACTTGGTAAGATCAGTCTCAACTTCTAATGAGAGAACATTGAGCAAAATCTCTTAACTATATAAAAATATGAGACGCTATCAACGTTTGGTAAAAAAGAGAACATATATTGATTAAATGATGAATTTTACGACAATCCATTTTAATCTAAGTTCTCAATTAATTTCCCATTAAACTTGTCACATCAACGAGCAATTATTGAACCTATACAATGATGAGAAATGAACCTATACAATTAATATGCCCAACCTCTTAATCAACAGTATATAGCAATATATATGAGAAATCAGCAATTATTGAACCTATACAATGATGCTAAACTCGTTTGCAGTGAACTAAAGACTTCTGCTAATGAGGTACCTAATTGTGCAAATTTCTGCAATGGCTTTGTGTAAAACAGGAGGTAACAAATACAAACTAGGTACAGAAGGCAAGCCTCTCAGTGGTGTTTGAGCATGATGTGTGTCAATCAAATACAAAATTACACAGCTAGAGCAGTTCATTACTGTTGAGCATCCAATGACTGTAAAGAAATGTTAACAGCAACATCTTATGTACAACAATTAAATAAATAGAGACTGGCAGATGGAGTAATTAATTTTGTATTCCAGATTATTACTACTACTATTACTATTACTACTACCAAGGATTCAAATCTTCAACTGGACCTGCAGTCCAGTTCAAAATCTTTTCCCCCGGTTTCAGGTAAAAGCTTCCATCATGTGGAAGCTTACGAGCAAGACCATTCAGTAGTTGATGGAAGGCATCCCCAGGTTGTGCAGGCTCTGAAAATGTCACAGCCTGCTTCGTTAAAGGATTTGCGAGCAATTTTTGTTTCCTTAGTATAACCTCCGTGGGCATCGAAGTAAGGATCGTGTCCAATTTAGGGATATTGTTCTCAGCTACAAAAACAGCAATGTCCTCCCAAGGAATTGCATCCGCAAAAGGAAGCACAATATCATCTGCTATGATTACAGGAATGCAGCCAAAGATCACTGCTTCCACTAATCTGGGGCTCCAAGGTGCCCAACCCAAGGGGCACAAACAGAAAACTGCCCGTTGCATGTCTTCATAATAAGTTGTTGGATGGTAAGTGGAAATGTCAAAGAGAGGATTGTTCTTGAAGTTTAACCATAATGATGCTCTAGCACCTCTGTTGAAC
Organism: Musa troglodytarum; assembly: GCA_023547065.1. Classification (NCBI taxonomy): domain Eukaryota; kingdom Viridiplantae; phylum Streptophyta; class Magnoliopsida; order Zingiberales; family Musaceae; genus Musa; species Musa troglodytarum. The sequence goes on along the minus strand of CP097502.1, from coordinate 41,853,976 downwards.
ATAGTAAAAATAGAAGAGACAAGGTTGAGTACTTAATTTTACATTTTTACATATGCTAGGTTTTCCTGTAAGAGATCAGTAGCAAAAAATACCTTGCATAGTGACATCCCTCTGGATCATTGATGCCATCATGAAGCAATCCACGGAAGTAAACAAAGATAGTTCGAGGAATATATGGTGGAAGCAAATGAGCTTGCATTCTCTGTGGAGAGGCATATGGAGTAATAACAATGGAACCCTCCTTTAAGCAAACATGGTTCTTCTGTCCAAAAGTCTGAATTAATGTAGCACGCTGAAGCAAGGGCATAATTCCGCGCTTGATAGCTATCTCTTCCTATAAACATTAAAATATGCTACATTAGAAATAAGATAATGATCAAATGTAAAGGACTATATATGATCAAATGATTGTGACAAATATACGAAAAATTGGCAAAGTCGCCTTGCTAATATAACTAAGATAGGTTTCAATCATATATGATAAACTAAAATAAAAGGGAAATGAGCAACACCACAGCTAATCCATCCTGATCAAACACTTCCTTTAATTATGTTAAGCAGCATGAAATAAGAGTCCTGGTGTCAAAATACCTGGTAATGGAAGCATGCCCCAAAATCATGTGGTACAACAAAGAAATGATCCGCTCCTTCTGTTCTATTCCAGTAAGGCCAGTTTGAGGCAATTTGTTGGATTGCACTCCTCACCATTTGTGGAGATCTAAAGGGCAAAGGTAGACCACTTTTAGTCAAGTCACATGTTGAGTATACTGGGACATAGAACCAATCAGCTTTCTCAGGATCAAGTGTCCGAACAGGACTTGACAACAAGAAACGATGCATGAAAATCTCTGCAGCAAACATGTGAGTGAGGCATCGAGGATCCTTTTCTACAAGGTCCTCATTGTATTTGCTAGGCAATTCATAAACAAACACCTTCAAACTTCCAACAGGGTCATCCTCTAACACGTCACCAACGTTCCCTGCATTTCATTGATGGACACAATGAGAACCATTCAGACACTGATAGAAGTCAATCCATGCACATAAACTCAGTTGAGTATGTACGGGGTATATAAAGAAAGAAGACAAACAAAAGAAATACTAAGTTATGGATCAAAATAACAGCAACCAAAAATTCAGCAAGTATGATATGTTAAATATCATTAAATAAATATGTAAAACTAATGGATTGAAAAGGTAGAATGCATTAAAGGGAGATATCAACTTCTTATGGCTTATAATCATAACGATCAAGCAAAACTACATAGAAGATCCTAGGATTTCGTTTCAAATGAAAAAATTCAATTTATCTTTGACTTGGTTCATTTAGTATCATTTTATCATTATATCATTATATATGTGCAGTCCAATAAACAATAATTAAAAAATAACAAGTTATATTCAAGCACAATTTGAATAACATGATCATGCCAAAAATAGCATATGCAGAAAAAATTACATAAATTGGATTTTATTTTCCAACTATGGTGATAAAATTAAGACACCAACAAAGTACTTAACCAACTCAATGTTATCAGGAACCACAAGACAAACTATTCCCAGGAAGATTTGTTTATGAATGCTATAACTTAAAAATGGAGCAGGATTAAAACTAACTGAGGCAAAATCTGTTGAAATTTTCCACCACAAGTAAATCATAGGTAAGTGAGAGGCTCAATTCACATTCAAATGAAGAACAGTAAGTGAGAATATCAAGCAAGTTTATTTGGATGGAAGACAAATTCTTCACACTATTCCTAGATAAGAAAATCATAGGAGACACTTAAGGCAACAAAGACAACTAGAATCTTTATTTTGAGAACTTGGAATCCTTTATCAAGTCCATCAGTCCTCAAAATTGCTCCTCTAACTAAAATCTAGTGTGCTGACCAGAACTGATTTTAAAAATGCAAAGAACCACTAGAACATCAGAAACATGCATAACAAAAGACCCTAAATAAACCAGGAATATGTTAGTCTTATTGCATTGCAATCATCCTATTTATCATTCATGAAGTGCCATGATCCAAATTTCAGCAAGATTGGACTGTCACTGTTGCACCTTTTCTTAGGTAGCAATGGATACCTCACATTCTGTTAACCATACGAAAGGATGGTGACTTCTTTTCAATATGGTTCATTGGTAGTAATGGCTATTTTTTGTCTAGGCTTTCAATTAAAGAGAAATCTGGGAGATCAGTTGAGCCTTGTTTCAAGAAAGGATTATCCAGAAGGTGCTCATTGGAACTAAAGCAGATCAAAGGCCACTTATTGTGCATGATATCAGATCCATGATCATATGAGCTTAAGCAACGTGATTAACAAGTAAGATCTTCCAACTGATCAATCTTATAATTTTCAGCAGTTAAAGCATGTTGGTACCCTTGGGAAATCATGACACCTTTAATTTTGTGACAAGGAAAAAGAAAGGAATCATATCAGCATACAATGATCAAGAGTTTGTCTTTCATTACAATTAATATGACCATTACTATTTTGCAGTGAAGCACCTGTTTTACAGTTTACCTGGCTTAATTGTATCTAAAATAATTCTACGAGAGGAATGTTTTATCTAAATATTCGCCAATACAAACATCAAATCTCTTCCATTATACTTCAAAGTGTAAAAGTCGACAAATATCGACTTAGATTAAGAAAGCTGCAATGGCTAATTAGCCCAATTTAACCCCAACACAACAATTAATATTTTTACCCTGTGTCGCAGGGCTCTTGAACCAATAACATATAAATCATAAAACTGGCACTAATGCTCCTTATTGCTAAAAGCAAAGAAAATCTATGAATCTGATGGCCATTACTAAAGCCAGTAACACAAAGCAAGTTCACAATCAAACGATCCTGCAACGGTGCAGTGGAAATTCGCAAACGAGCCAAAACCAGAGCCATCGAACACAATCTACAATTACGCGACAGCACAAAAGCATCCCAGATCAAATTCTCGAGACTGTCAACAGAACGGACAGGAAGACTCAAAGATCAGAGAACAGCATTATTCACCTTCAATATTTCCTATTTGGTGACTCTGCTCCAACGTCTGGCCATTGGTTTGTTGAAGCAACAAGTAAGTACATAATACAATCGAGAAGAACCAGATCCCCTTCTTCATTATCTGATAGGGGGGAAATGAGCGCCAGAGCATAAAGATCAGAAGAAAAGGAAACTGGAGGATCTCTTTCACTGTCAGAGAACGAACTTTCTTCCTTGTATCAATCGAGGTGAGCAAGTTTTACCGGCGTCGAATTGAGAGAGAGAGAGAGAGAGAGAGAGAGAGAGAGAGAGTCAGAGAGAGAGAGAGCTGAAGCTCCGCCCGAACGAGGTGGTTTTCAAGAAAAGGTCATCTCAGAGTGGCTGGGAAGTCGACCTCAGGTCCAGGGGCGAAGCTCCCTTGTCCGCAACCCGGTCGGCTTGATGGAATCAGATCCGTTGGTGACAGTGGACTGCACTTTTTTTCGTATATTCGATTTGATTAGTCCGATTAAAATTATTTAAGTAATTAAATTGGGTGATATGAGTGTGATCTGGTCAAATTAAAATGGTATAATTATTTTGAACTACCTTGAGCTGTTATAAGTGACTCGATGAGCCCTGACCTGACTTAGATGCACTCACGCTCAACGAGCCTGATCAGCTCAGGTCCATTCCCAGATCTAATCATAATTAAACGACTCGTGTAATAGAAGCTCAGCTTATTGGCAGTCAATTCAGAATCAGAACTTACCCCAAATTGCCCTAATATATGATTTGGTGAAGGTAGCATGTCATTGACCGCCTCCATTAGGGCCAAATAGGTGAGCCGGTGGACCAATTAATTTGTGATGATCCAACTAACCTTCTTGCGATTGCTTCATGCCAGCTTCCACCAGCTAGTGGAGTAGTTGTTCGTGTGTCCTCAAATTCATATACAGCTGGGGAACGTGGCTTCAGATATTTTAAACATGATCTGATTCATTGTTCTTGTATCATCTCGTTTCAAAATTTCTGCATTCGTGATGCTATTTCCCAAACTACAAACAGCAATGAGCCGAATTTTATTTTTTTTATAGTTTTAATTGCTATAGCACGATATATTCTTTTTTTTTTCTGGATCAAATTTTATTTTTTTTATGGTTTTAATTGCTATATCAGAAAAATTACTGAGCAATAATACATTGTGATCGACTATCAAAAAGACATTAGCATGATGCATGACTTGTGACCTTATCATTCAACGTATTAGTGGTATACTCTATTAGAGAGCCATAATAACGTGACTAAAAGGGAAGGTCCAATTTGTGGTTACTTGAGGGTATTGTTATATCAATAATTCGGATATTCCACACATGATGTAATTCGCATTGCTGCACAAGGCATTCCATCGTGTATAACGATGATCTTACTAGCTTGTTTAGATATTGAGCTCAATAATTGATGTGTATTCGAATTATATGATCTATTATCTTTGTGTCATTAGCTAATTAGTGTCTAAAAGTAATTAATGTCATAAGATAATTAGTGTCTAAAAGTAAAAGTAAGAGGATGACACTAATTAGCTTGATTAGATATTTATTATCATGCTCAGAGTGATTATTATGGGTCTCTTAAGTTTAGGCTCAATTAGATTAATATCTTACTTTTAAACTCAAATTAGAGATAATTATATCTAATCACAGCTTGTTATTTGTTTTTTTATTGTAAATTTACAGGCTGCTCAAAGTTTTTTCGTATTTAATATGATTAAAGATTAAGTAGAGCTAATTAGTGTCATCCTCTTACTTTTAGACCCAAGTAAAGATCATTAGCTATAATTTAGGCTTAATTATAATTTGGTATTATTTTTTTATTATGAATTTATTGGTGGACTATTGGTTTATACTTTCATTTAATATGATTAAAGGCAAATTATAACTAATTAGTATCATTTTCTTATCTTTAGACCCAGTAAGGGTCATTAGCTATAATTTAGGTTTAATTGTTACCGAATCAAGTAAGTTATTCTATTGATATTATCTTATAGGAAAATGGCCCTATAGCAACAATTAGGTGATAAGGTTTAGGATCATGCTCTTCAAAACACCATCATTAATAGTGCATCAATTGTGACTAAGCATGCTCTACAGATAAAGACAAATAAAAATAATAATATGGATACGTTATGTATAATCAAGCTTATGATTAATATGAGGATCATAAAAATAGTGTCATCACAACCTTGGAGTTGGCACCCGTCTTCTTGTAGTATCATCACTTGTATGAAGAGTCTACAAGACATTGACTAAGCAATTCACAATGAAAGTTTGATAGTGAATCATTGATAGTAAGAATCTTGATAAAATCACATGGATTTGATAGGAGTGCTAATATAGTTGAGTAATATCAATAGCATGAGATAGGGTGGATTATAAGGCTTCACAAGAGGCCTTGGCAAGAGGACAGTACTTGCTATCATTGATATTGATCCATAAGCTTATTTATCATAGTAAACAAAACAAACAAGGCTCGATGACACATATGCAAAGGAAAATAAAATGGATATTAGTAAAGTCATTGTCAAGTAATTTAACTTTTAGGATTCCAACCTATATAGTTCAAGATCTATGCTACCAAAATATGGTGTTTGGTATTATCAATTTAGATGATTCGTATAAGCATCCAACCTCTAATGTTGAAGGAGATATATGACATATATCTAGATTAGGATATGGTGAAATTGAAAGACCAAATAAAATCCTTCAAAAAATAATATAACCTATATAAGACTCATCAACTAAGCATCATTAGCTTCTTAGTTTATTACAACAAAAGGTTGGTCTTTCACAACTTCTGCTAATACATTAGACAAAATTGAAGTTATAAATTTCATAGAAAACTTTATAGATATAATGGTAGAGAAGATCAATTCATAGTATATTATGTAAAAACTATTATTGATAATGAAACGAATTTCAAAGAAGTTGGATTATAATTGATAGAACATAGATGAAACCTTTTCCAAGCTCTAACATATTATATGCTTTATAAGACCAAGAATATTGGTGAACTATTATCAGTAAGGATATAATTAATCACATAGTTCATCTATAATGACCACTATATAAACTTTTTAATATAGAAGCTTATGAATGGAGAGATCCTATAGCTTGACATAACTCTCTTTGCATTAAACTCTTTTAAAGTTCATTCAATAAAAAAAATTGAGTTAAAAGACAATATTCACATCACAAGAATCGCTCAATTCTCAATATTTGAATTGATTGGATAGAAAAAAAAGTACATCTTGTGTGCTAGGTTTTGAGAGTCAGGCTTCAAAATTATAATAGTGGTCGGTCCACTTTACGTCAACCTCTAAAAAGTCGATACTTATGAGTGGTCTGCTACCTAATGTATATGTTGATTTAAAAAAGAAAAAAAAATAAACCATTGAACAATCAATGAAAAGCTAATCAATGGTAAGTGTAGAGCTTATATGAACCAATATATTTACAATGTGAGTATATTAAATTTCAACTTCATCTAGACAACGGATAATATATATATATGTAACACGATATATCTTAAAAATTATTTTTTTTTTCTTTTTTAATATACTACTTAAATTATGGGATTTAGTATTGGTATATATTGAAGTTATTATAGGTTGTTAGTTGTTGGTGTCTACAAACCAATCACATAAGTGATGACACATATAGCACATTAGGTACTCCTTTTACTTATTATTATTTATCGATATTTTTCTTATTTTATGTTACTTGTTGCATATATTATGTATTGAATGTCAGATTTTGATGATGAAACCAATTGATAGTGATTAAGATCTAATCTACGTTTTGAGTGACATAGGTAGCTTCGATCAGGAATAGACAATTGAAGCAAGAAGAATCAATGTTGGGTCGGAGGAGAACATGTCATAAGATTAGATGACCAACCGAAGGATCGTCGACATATCGGTAGAAGGCTTTAGACGATGGATTCGGGCATCAGGCCAAAAAGAGTAGAATTGTACTAAAGAGATTAGAGTTATAGAGGACAATTACCAATTGGATAATAGGCTGCAAGAGGAGACGATGCGTCGAATAATCAGATAAAGTGCCGATGGACCAGTGACATGCCGGATAAATTCATTCATGCTTTATAATAATTATCTAGATTAAAGTAGGTTTTAAGTTTAATTAGGTTAGAATTGGGCCAACTCAATTAGGGGCCATTTGAGCCTAAGTTTGGACTGTGTTGGACCAAGTGAAAGGTCCAAATAGTAACCCAAGAGGCGAGTCAAGTGGTGGCACCGCCAAAACAGATAGTGGAACTGTTGGTGGCTCAGTCAACAAGACAGTCTTCAAAATTGTGTCAAGTGATGGTACCATAAGATTGGGCAATGGTACTATCTAGTGTAAGTGTGTACTGAGCTGTGGTATCGCCCAGCACAAGCGATGGTACCACCAACACCCTAAAGATCCAAGGTGATTTAAATTTGGGCTCTAAGTTTGAATCCCTTTGAGGCCTATAAGTATTCCTCTTATCCTTAGTTAGAATACACACTGATTGAGAAAGAAAAGAGGGAAAAACTCTATTGTAATCTTATCAAAATTCCTCCCCTCTAGTTTAGTGTTTGGTTAAGTTTAAAAGAAGGGTGAGTGGGCTTATAAAAGGTTAATTTCTAAACCTGTTAAAAGGAGAAGAGAGTTGTAAGGGTGGTTGGTCTTTACCCATTGAAGGAAAACCGATACTAAAAGCCGGTGGTCTCGACGAAGGACGAATTAAGAGTGGACATAGGTCGGATGACCGAACCACTATAAATCGATGTGCACTTTCCTTTTGCTCTTCATTATCATTGCTATTACTTCTTGAGTTATTTTCTTATCACACTTACTCAAAGTCAAGCACACTTTCGGTATTATTTCCTATATGGCTTTCATTGAAACAAATCTTCGAACTAAACGAGTTTTTCGAAATCGTATAACTCGAATGTTTTTACCACTACACTAATTAACCACCCCCCTCTTAGTTCCATATTGATCCTAACAATTAGTATTAGAGCCTCGTTATTTTTTATTTGGATTAACACCTAAGAGAAATGACTCTTTTCGACTTTCAAGAGAGTCATTCTATCGTTTGTCCTCTCATGTTCAATAAGATGGACTACATATATTAGAAAACTCGAATGAGAGTTTTCTTGCTTTCTTTAGACTTAAATTTATGGAACATTATCAAAAATAGTTTTGAAAAGTCTTTCAAACTAATGAATGATTGGAATGATTTAGAAAAGAAGACTTTTTCGTTAAATGCAAAGGCTCTGAATGTCTTATTTTGTGCTTTGGACAAAAATAAATTTAATCGTGTTTCTATTTGTGAAACTGTATAAGAGATTTGGCACATATATAAAATCACACACGAAGGCACTAGTAGAGTCAAAGACTTAAAAATAAATCTTTTGATGTACAATTTTGAATTATTTTGCATGAAACTAAGCGAAACTATTGGTGACATGTACACTGATTTACAGATGTCATCAATAGTTTAAAAAGTCTTGGTAAATATTTTTTTAATTTTAAACTTGTAAATAAGATTTTAAGATCCCTTCCAAAATATTGGGATCCGAAAGTAACAGCTATACAAGAGAGAAAAGATTTAAATAATTTTTCTATCGAAGAACTTATCGGGTCATTAATGACCTATGAGATGACATGCATAGAACATGATGAACATGAGAATCACATTCCAAAGAATAGGAAGTATTTGACACTTCGAACTATTGGGAAATCCACAAAGGAAGTGACATCACATGCGTAGTAGAAGAACAGAAAACAAAACCCTAGATTTCTTGTAGAAAGTTTTCGTCATCGTGCGAAGATCGGTGCGTCAAAAATAAATTCGCAAAGCTGCATGTGTAAAAGAAGATACCTAGGGAGATCGTATATCCCTGAATTCCTACAGATCTATGGGAGAGGATGAAGGAGGTCAAGCGTCCTCCTCTCTAGCAGTATCCACACGATAGGGATTGCGACGATGCACCTCTCTCTCTCTAGGGAGACGAGAACAGGTGGTGGCTACCAAAAGAAAACCCTCAGCCTATAGAGCTTTGGTTCCCTCCTATTTATAGAGGCCCCCTTGAAAACCCTAATGGATCTTTTGCCCTATTGGGTATTTGATCTCTATCTAATTACCCAAGCCTCTTGGAGTAGTGGGTCTCTACCCAATAATCTCTTATTAGTAATTATTGGATCTCATCTCAAGATCTAATAATTCAGGGGCTTATTGGATATCCTATAAGATAGGGGGTTCAATAGATATCCCATATCTGAACCTTTACTCATCGCAACACCTACCATATGTGTGTGACTCTCTAGGCCCAATATCGAGTTGGCCATGAGTCATACTTGTTAGAACTCCTTCTGACTTAGTGAATTATTATCTCTATAATAATTCACCCAACTCATCGACTGCGAACGTACCAAGCCACTACGCCATGGCCCCCAGATGATACAGGGAAATCCAATCCTTTGGACCTATCTATCCTCAGTTACCATGTATCTATAGTCCTTCATTCATCTAATATCCTAGAGACCCTATATCAGGCATGGTGTTGTCAAGACCATACGGTCTCTCCTCAAGTCTTGCTCTTGTCGGATTCTCCTAGAGAACCCTTTCTCTCTCAATCTGAATTACCTTGGCCAAGGATTTGTTCGAGCAAGAACACATGAGATATTCCTCTCATGATACCGAGAGCGGATGATCCTCTGTTGACACTCAATAGCCCTCGTAAGGTTGGCTACCACTCCCAATAACCAATTGTACTAGATCTAAAACTTTCTAAACCTATAAGTCCGGTATCAAAGAGTGGAGTACTCATTCAGGACATCCTTGGTGTCTCAAGTGTAAAGACCAGATACACTACTAGGATTACGGAATCGTTGTCTGACGTAAGCTGTCAATAACCATCCAACATTCCGTAGGTGGATCAATCAGTGAACTCATTCTCCAATGAGCACCTGCACTGTATCCTTAGTGTCTCCACACGAGTAGCTATGAGACTAGCTACCTCCATCATATGAACAAGTATACAATACACCAGTCTATCCGGTTATCTCGATGTCCTTCTTGAGTAACTTATGACCAGGATAATTCAAGGTCTGTGTTTAAAGGTGAATCAGTCTCATTATCGTGATCTCATCACGATCCGATTCCCATTGCATAGATCCAAGGACATCACAATATATGCAACACGCAAGATAAAGTGATAAAATGCCTAATAACAAGCAAAGAAAAAATGCATATCAAATCACAAGTGTCATCACTCATGTGATTGACTTGTAGGGCACATATGACTAGCACGAACTATAGAAGACCAATCGAGCAAAAGCTTAAGTGATGATGACCTTGAACTTCTAACAATTAAATTTTAAAAATTCATTAAACAAGAATCAAAGAATAAAAATGAACTTAAAAAGAACACAACCTCTTGCTATGAACGCAAGAAGCTGAGGTGCTCCAAAGACGAGTATACAAAAGTGAAGAAGAAGAAAGCACGCAAAGAAGAATCAAGTACATCCGAAGATGAAGACGCGAACTATGCCTTGATGGCTCACAATGATAAGGTATGTGACTCACCCAAAATGTTTTTACCTTATTATGAAATTACTTGATCTTTTCATGAGTTGCTTGATTTAGTTTATAAGAAATAAAAAAATTACAAAATATATCATGTTTTTCATGATTTTATTAGTTAAAAAATATATATGTTATTGATCATGATAATTGCATGTTTTAGAAACAAAATGTTGATCTAATGCTTGCACACCAAAAAGATTAAATCTATATAAGTTTTAAGAAGCAACTATCTTGATGATTTTGTATTGCTTTCGGTAATGCTTGGCCTTTGTATGAAAAATTTGAACATGCTTATATGAAATCAAATTACATGAATTGAAACACATAAAAAGAGGAATGTTTTTGTGAAAAAAAAATTTTCTCTATCCTTAAAGTTTTGGCTAATTTTTTAATGAGAGATTGATGAATCTTAAATTGGATGAGTTGAAAATGATGAATATTTTGATAATAAATGCTTATATCATGCTTAATGATTTTACTTTTTGAAACTATGCATGATGAGTGAATCTTATGTTTTGGATTAATATGTTATATATGTTTTTTTTGTCTTAATGATTTTTATGATAAAACTTATGAATCAGGTTTAAACATTGATGTATGTCTTAAGCATATTTGGATGAAATCAATTACAAAACTAAAAGAATTTTAGCTACTTTTAATCTTATAGGAATTAATCTATGGTGCCTTCAATAAATTTTTCGAATGAAAGAAAAGTGATTTTGATGATGATTTCGGATTTATACGATGATGCATGGCTTTCATATAAAAAAACTTGAGTATGCCTATATGAAATAAATCATAAAAAGGAAATGCATGTTTCTTGAAAATTTTTCTCTCTAAAGTTTTCAATTTTTGATAAAAGACAAGTGATGAATCCATGTATATTATGTTTTATGAATCTCTTGAATTATGAAATTGATCTTGATGATTTGATAATGAGTTTTTATCCAAAATCTATTTATATTATTTATGAATCTATGAAAGTGATTTTAATGATGGGTTTGGAGTTGATGAATTGAATTTGAATGAGATTTTTTCCAAATGATTTATGACTCTTCTTTTGATCTCTCAGAATCATGACTTATTGAGATTTCTTATGAATAATCAAGATTTTTTTCTATTTAAAAGGAGGTGTCAAAATTGATTCATGTCTTTTGGTAATCATGAATTGATCTTTATTAATTTTTATATTAATAACTTTCATGATTCCTTTGTATTTAGGATTTATATACCTCATGTGATGATTTGAAAATTGATATTTATAATTTTGTATTATTCCCTTCCTTTTGACAAATGACAAAGGGGAGCAAGAATTGCTAGTTTGCATGTTTCATGAGAGAAGAATTGCTAGCTTGCAAAGAAAGACAAAGCTTGCTTACACTTCTCAAAAGAGAAGAAACAATAGTTTGCTATCTTGTATATCACAAGAGAGAGCAAAATTTACTAGCTCGAACATCGCAAAGAAAGGCAAAATTGCTAGCTTGCAAAGAAAGGCAAAGCTTGCACTTCTCAAAAGAGAAGAAACAAAATTTACTAGAATGGAATATCGCAAAGAGAAGCAAAGAGTTGCTATCTCAAAAGAAGCAAAAGTGCAAACTTGAAAAACTTACAATCTTGCACATCTTTAAAACTTGATGATTTAGTGATCGTAAATGTTGTAAAGTGATTGCTAGCTTGTATGTTGTAAAATTTGTATATCTTCAAATACTTACTAGATGCAACTTTTCCTTTTTGTTGATGACAAAGGGGGAGAAGTATGATGATAATTATGCATTGAATGATGTATTGAACATTTTGATTATTGCATGATATTTTGATTTCAAAGGATCTATCAAAATGACAATATTGATAGGGGTGTTAAATCTCAAATTTTGATGATGAAACCAATTGATTGTATTTAAGATTTAATCTGTATTTTAAGTAACGCAGGACTACCTTCGATCAGATTAGATAATTGAAGCAAGAAAAATCGATGTTATGCCAGAAGAGAACATGTTAGAAGATTGGACATCAAGCGAAGGATCAGATAAGGGATTCGGGCATCAGGCCAAGAAGAGCAAAATTGCACTAAGGAGATTAGGGTTGTGAAGGACAACTATTGAATGGGTAATAGGCCGCAAGAGAAAATGATGCACCGAAGAATCAGATGAACCGCCGATAGACCAATGATATGTTGGACAATAAATTCAATTAAAGCTTTGTAATAATTGTCTAGATCGAAGTAGGATTAGAGTTTAATTGGGTTGGAATTGGGCCAACTGGGCCCAAGTTCGAACTATTTTGGGTCAGACTGTTGGCCCAAACAATATTACTGAACCTTATCTAGAGGTGGCACCATCAAAATTAGGCGGTGGAACTGCTTAGGGTTTCAGTCTCCTAGGTAATCTCGATAGTGGTACTGCCCAGGCTGGGTGGTGGTACTGCCTGGGTTCAGTAGGCGAGACCCACTCTAGTGGTGGTACCTCCAGACTAGGTAGTGGTGCCACCCAACACTAGTAGTGGTACCGCCAGTACCTTGAAATTTTGGGGTATTTGAATTTTGGCTCCAAGATTTGAAGCCACTTGGGGTCTATAAATACCCTAATTATTTTTGCTTGAGATAGCAAGAATTGAGCAAAAAATAGAGGGAAAACTTTGTGATTCTAAGTGTAGAAATCCCTCCTCCGAAATCTTAAAAGTAGTTCCTAAGAGAGGTAGTTGAGGGAAGACTTATAAAAGAAAGAGTTTGTAAGGGTAGTTAGTCTTCGCCCGATTGAAAGAAGACTGCTAGTAGATACCGGTAGCCTCGACAAAGGAGGAATCGGGAGTAGATATAGGTCAGATGACCGAGCCACTATAAACATCGGTGTGCATTTTCTATTCTTTCTTTATCATTGCCTTTATTTTCTAAGCTAATTGCTTACTGCTCTACTGCCCTCTTTCACTTATGAATCTTTTTAAGTTAAAGCATACTCGATATCAGTTTTCGTTGAATGAAATATTTTCATCGAAATGAGTTTTTCGAAATTGCATAAATCAAATTTTAACCGCTGCACTAATTCATCCCCCTCTTAGTGCCAGACTCGATCCTAACAATTGGTATCAGAGTCTTGGTATTTCTTATTTGGATTAACACCTAATAGAAATGACTCTTTTTGACTTTCAAGAGGACTTTTCTATTATTCGTCCTCCCATGTTCAATGGGATGGACTACAATTATTGAAAAACTCGAATGAGAGTTTTCTTGCTTTCTTTGGATTTGGATTTAGAGAACATCATTGAAAATAGATTTTAAACACCCTCTAAACCCATGAATGAATGGAATAATTTAAAAAAAAATTATTTTCATTAAATACAAAGGCTATGAATGTCTTGTTTTGTGCATTGGATAAAAATGAGTTTAATTGGATTTTGATTTATGAAACTACACACAACATTTGGCACACACTTGAAATCATATACGAAGGCACAAGTAGAGTCAAAGACTCGAAAATAAATATTTTAATGTATGATTTTGAACTTTTTTGAATGACACCAAACGAAACTATTGGTGACATATACACTTGTTTTACGAATGTCGTCAATAGTTTAAGAAGTTTTGGTAAAGGTTTTTCGAGTTTTGGACTTGTAAATAAGATTTTAAGATCCCTTCTAAAAAGTTGGGATTCTAAATTCACCACTATTCAAGAAGTAAAAGATTTAAACAATTTTTCATTAGAAGAACTTATCAGGTCATTAATGACCTATGAGATGACATACTTAGAACATGATAAACATAATAACCACCTTCCAAAGAACAAGAAAGATTTAACATTTCGAACAAAAGAATACCACTTGAGAGAAAGCTTAAGTGATGAAGATGATGATGATGATGATGACTTTGAACTTTTGACTCTAAAATTTAAAAAATTATAAAACAAGAATTAAAGAACAAAAATGAACTTGAAAAGAAGAAGATACCAAAGAAGAAGAAAGAACTCAAGGACAAATCAAGAACATCCGATGGCGAGATGGCAAATTACGCTTTGATGGCTTTTGACAACAAGGTATGTGACTCAATCCAATCTTTTTTTTCCTTATTATGAAATTATTTTATCTTTTCATGAATTGCTTAATTTAGTTTGTAAGAAATAAAAATTACAAAAATATATCATGCTTTGTGATTTTTGAAAATTAAAAATATGAATGTTGATTGCACGTTTTGTGATAATATTTGTACACCAAATAAGATTAAATCTATATATGTTTTAAGAAGCAATTATCTTGATGATTTTGTATTGCTTTTGGTTTTAAACATGGTACTTTGCCTTTGTATAAAAAAAAGTTTTGAAGATGCTTTATGGTATCATGCTTAATGATTTTATATTATGCATGATGATTTAAAGTAATGATCTTATGTTTTGAAATAATGTGTTATATTTTGTCTTGATGATGAAATTTGTGTTTCATTTTTAAACATGATGCACATCTTTTATAAAAAGAAACTTGAGCATGCTCAACTTAAAATGAAACATATAAAAAGGGATTACATTTTCTATCTATATCTTATTGATTTTTTAATAAAAAATTAACGGATCTATTATTAGGATCTAGAGTGACACTAAGAGGGGAGGGGGGGTGAATTAGTACAATGGATAAAAATGACAATTTAAAACTGATTCTGAAAAGTGTTGTATGTTGAGGAGTTTTGTTCGTCGAAAGCAATTTCGACAAAGTGAATTATTCGAGTGAATACGAAAGAGAGTAGAGATGAAGAGATTGAAAGATTGTAGCAAAGTAAAATTAAAATATAGTAATTAAAAACTCATGCACCAAGAGAAGTACGTAGTGATTTATAGTGGTTCGGTCAAATGACCTATGTCCACTTCCAAAACCTCCTCCAATGAGGTTTCTGACTTCCACTATCAATTCTTTTATCGAGTCTTGGATTTTGATGATGAAACTAATTGATTGTGGCTTATTGTCTAATTATATTTTAAGTCATGCAGGTCTACTCGATCAGGATTAGATAGTTAACATAGGATGAATCGACGTTGCACTGGAGGAAATCACATTAGGATATTGGACATCGAGCCAAAGGTTCGATCGACAATTGACAGAAGGCTTTAGACAACGGGCATCGAGCCAAGAAGAGTGGTGTTGCACCAAGAAGATGGGGTTGTAGAGGTCAACCGCCAATTGGGCAATAGGTCGCAAGAGAGGATGGTGCACCGAAGAATCGAACGAAGTGCCGACCAATAACATGTTGGGCAACAAGAAGTTGATTCGTTGTAAATGTTTAGATTAAAGTAGGGTTAAGATTTAATTAGTGTGGAGGATTAACTATGATAACAATAAAGACATAAAGCGAAATAAAGTGCCGGAGTCAAGCGCGATGAAATCATTGGGAGTTTGAGAGTTCGATGGAAGTCCGAAGATTTGTCGGGAGTGTTGCCAGAACTAGCCGAGAATGAGTAGGGAGCTTGCCGAAGGGTTTTCGGAAGTTCACCGGAAGGTTCATCGGAAGTTCACGAAGCTCATCGAGAAAGATCGAAGCTTGCCGAAGAAGCTCATCGGAACTCGCCAAGATCGTCATGAAGTCCAGGAGCTTGTCGGGAGTCTATAGAATGGTGTTCAAGGGTTCGTCGAAAGACCATCGGAAGTTCACTAGAAGTTCGTCGAAAGTTTGCCGGAAGAAGTCTTGACTTACCGAACATTATTTTGTTTAGGAAATATCTTTAATTTTATAGTTAGCACATAATTAGGGTTAGGATTGGATGTTAATCCTATAACCCTAGTAGGAACCAATTGGGCTTATTAATAGACTAGTTTAGATTGAATTTAAGGCCCAACAACTAGAAGTGCTAGACCTTGTTTAGCGATGGCACCACCCTAGGTTCAGCTCCCTAAGTTGTACTAGGCGGTAGTACCACCTAGTACACTGACCATGGTAGTGTGTCAAGTGGTAGTACCACCAGACTGGGCGATGGTACCACCCAGTGTCAGGATTAAACTGGCGGTAGTACCGCCAATACTCGATAAACTTGGTATGGGAAGGTTTTTGGCTCCAAGTTTGAATCAGATTAGAGCCTATAAAAACCCTTCTTATCCTTGGGTTGAAACACAAGCACAGAGATTTTGAAAGGAACAAAACACTATAAAAATCCTTCTAAACATTCCTCCTCTAGTTCTCATTTGTATACCATTGAAAGAGAGGAGTGAAGTACTTGTAAGAGTTATCTCCTGAGCCCATCAAAAGGAGAGGTGCTCTAAGAGAGTTCATCTTTGTCCGCTAGAAGGAAGACAACTAGTGGAAAGCCGGTGGCCTCAAGAGAAGAGAAATCGGGAGTGAACGTAGGTCGTATGACTGAACTACTATAAAATTCTAGTTTGCGTTTACTTATTATTTTTATCTTTCTGCAAACCATTTTATTTGGTTGCCCTACTTCCTTATCACTATCTTTCTTCATCTCTAAATGCTCTCAAGTTAATTATGTTTCCGATACGCTTCAATTGAAATCGATTTTAGTCGAAACAAGGTTTTCAACATATGAAGTTTTTGAAATCCTTTTAAATCACTGAAATTTATCGTTCTTAACCACTGCACTAATTCACACCCCCCTCCCTCTTAGTGTTGCTCTAGATCCTAACACCTTTTTAAAGAGGAAGGACCAAACACCCCTTTTTACAGAACTTGCAAGTGGCTCACACTCTTTTATAGAATTTTACACTTGTGAATTCGGGTGGTTAACACTCTAGCTTTCGAATGTAATTTTGCTAGAGTTTTGACTCAATTCTTAACACTTCTCAATGTGCTTAGCTAGTTGAGAAGTAAGGGGTATTTATAGGCTCAATTGGCTTTAAAATTGGAGCAAAAAAGAGTCACATCCTGGATTTTCAAGTGTTGGTGGTACCATCACCTGGCACTAGCAGTACCATTGCCAGTTGACCCTGGTTCTATTAGTATACTTGATGGTACCACCACCTAGTTTGGCGATACTATCGCTTGATGAAGTCTCGGGCTCTGTGGAGGGGTAGTACCATCGCCTGTCAGGTAGTATCATCACTAATAAGTAATAACTATCAATGGTACCATCGCTCAGAACACCTGGGAACCTATTCCCAAGGCGGTGCCATCGCTAAACAGGTCCAACAATATTGGATAGGCCTTGATTTTGGCCCAATCCACTTAAATTACGGGCCCAGTTGGCCCCTACCAGGGTTAAAGGATGATTACCTAATCCTTACCCTAAATACGTGCTAACTACGAAATTGAAAACATATTTCAAGAAAAATATAATTCGACGACATTGAGTCTTCTTCCGGCGAACATCCAGCGAACTTCCAACAAACCCTCGGATAATCTTCCAGTGGACTCCCAACAAGCTCCCAAACTTTACGACGAGTTTTGACAAGTCTTTTTGGCAAGCTTCCGAACATTCTCGGTGAGATCCACGAACCTCCGATGAACCTTTTGATGAACTTCTAACAATCCTTCGCCAAGTCCCCGATTTATTTTTGACCAATTCCGGTAGCACTTCCTACGAACCTTTGGACTTCCGGCGGAATCTTGGACTCCTAACGTGCTGGGAAATCAAGAGATTTAGCATCTCATGCATGGTGGAAAATAAAAACAAAATCAGATTTCCCATAGTTACATACTTGGCTATCGTGCAACGATTGGTGCATAAAAATCGTAAATCCAAAAAATTCGCATATGTCATGTTAGAAGCATTACCTGGAGAGATCGTATATCTGTAAAAATTCTAAATCTGATGAAGAGGATGATGGAGCACTAGCGTACTTCTCTCTAGAGGTAATCCACATAGTGGACGTAGTAACGACGCTCCTCAGATCACCGTGGGATCTCTCTCCACGTGCACCACAAGGCTACTAGAACCAAGAAGGCGGAGAGGAGACTAAGGAGAATAGGAGGATGACTACCAAGAGCTCTCAGTCTATGAATAAGGAGGTTCCTCCTATTTATAGAGATGGAGGAAGCTTATCCTTAACAGATCCTATTCATACTGGAACTCTATCCAGTTAGATCTCATTAGATCTTATCCATAGGATCCAATTTGATCTCATCCAATTAGATCTTATCTAATTACCTAATTAGATCTCATCCACATGATCCAAACTAGGGCTTCGTAGATATCTCATATCCGCACCTCTACTCGTCACAACATCCACCTTATGTGTGTGACCCTCTAGGCCCGATACCGAGTTGGTCATGAGTCACTCCTGTCAGAACTCCTTCTGACTCAGAACACCTTCTGATATAATAAATTATTATCTCCATAATAATTCACTCAACTCATCGACTATGGACGTACTAGGCCACTATGCCATAGTCCCTAGACGGTATAGGGGGATCTAATCCATCGGACCTATCTGTCCTCAGTTACCATGTATCTATAGTTCCTCATCCATCTAATATCCCAAAGACCGTATATTGGGCATGGTAAAGTCAGGCCTATACGGAATCCTATTTGAATCTTGCTCTAATCAGATTCTCCCGAAGAACTCTTTCTCTCTTAATCCGAACGACCCTAGCTAGAGATTTTGCTTGAGCGAACACACGCGGGATATATCTCTCACGATACAAAGAGTGGATGATCCTCTATTAACACCCAATTGCCTTCGTAAGGTTGGCTACCATTCCCTAGAACCGGCTATACCAGATCTGGAGCTCTCCAAACATGTAAGTCTGACATCAAAGAACAGAGTACTCAAACAAGACATCTTTGGTACCTCAAGTCTAAGGACCAGACACACTATTGGAACTACGAAATCGTTGGCTGACATTAGGTATCATTAACCATACAACACTCTATAGGCAGATCAATTAGTAAACTCATTCTCTAATGAGCACCTACACTGTACCTCTAGTGTCTCTACACAAGTGACTATGAGACCAGTTGCCTTTATCATATAGGCGAGTATACAGCACACCAGTCTATTCGGTTATCTCGATGTCCTCATCGAGTAACCTATGACCATGATGATTTAGGATCTGTGTTTAAAGATATATCGGTCTCATTATCGTGATCTCATCATGATCCAATTCCCATTACACAAATCCATGGACATCACAATATTCATCCAGATAATGTGAGAAAATGCCAATAATAATATGCGAAGAGATCGACGTAACATGTCACAGGTGCCATCATTCACGTGATTAGCTTGTAGGGCACCTACAACCAACACAACGTACTTGACTCCAACAATTTGCTTTGTCTTTATTGCTATTGTAGTTAATCCTGCATATTTTTTTAATAATATGGATTAGATCAAATAACCTATAATTAACTTCATCATCAAAATTTGAGATTCAATAATCTCCCTCTTTTTTTATGATAGCAATCAATTGATGATGGAGTTAGTCTTAACTCCCCCTATCTATATGCCATATATGAGAAAAGAAACTCTTGAATTCAACTCTTTGAATTCAAGCCCAAAATCGATAAGTTTCATACATTCGAACTTATCGACATGCTCAACTAGCATGATTTTTCATCCCAAATATGAAACTTTATATTTTTATAATTCAAAAATGATGTCAAGGCATGACATCCATTTTCAAGTCAAATGATACAAACTTTAATTTTGAAATAAAGCAAGAGTCAAATGATATCGTAAAAATTCATAAATTTAAGTCATGATATCAATTTGACGATACATCATTCAAATCAAATGATAGCTTATCATATCAATGGAAGATTCCAAATTTAAACATGATACGAACATAGAAAAATTGGCATTTTAAGCATGCATGATTCAATTGCAATGCATATGATACATTCCATACAATTGTGATATATTGCAATATACTTTAAGTATTTGTGATACCAATCATTTTTCAAGCATTTGCAATCCATCCAAGCAATTTGCAATCCATCAAAGCATGTCATCATTTTGCTTTTATGATACAAATAACACATTTTCCACATTGTATTTCATGCTATCAAGTCATCAATTTATCACATTTTTCTCTCCCTTTGTCATCAACAAAAAGAAAATGAGCTATTGATACCAATTGGTATGATAGAGTTTTTGTGAAAAATGACAACAAGAGAAGGCTTATATCAATGAATGCATCAAGAAGACTTATAATTCATCAAAAATTCATATCATAGAGAAAATTCAGCATTAAGAGTGAATTCGGCAAGAATAATCCATGACGTGGAAAATTGAATCATTTAAGTCAATAAAAATTCATTCAAGAATCGTTTTCACTAAATAAAATTCGTGAGATAGAAAAGAGAGATCATTTCAACACAAAATTCATAATAACTTATGATAAGAGTTATGAATGTCTATCGAGATGTTGAAAGTCATAAAAAGTTCAAGAGGTAAGATGATTGAAAATTTAAAAGCTCATGAAAAGAGCATCTAAAAATTTTATAAAGGGTTAACTTGGCATTCCATTAAAGAAGAATTCATGAAAGCTAACTTTGCATTTTCATTGAAAATTCATTAAGTGGAAAATAATCAATCAAGTCATGAAAATTCATAAAGGCTCATGACACAAAATTTATAAAAGTTAAGAGCTCATTAAATTCGCATGAAGAGAAATGAGTGAAATCCAAAGAGAGCATTCAAGCTAAAAAAAATTATAAGAGCTTCTTCTTTTCACATAGAATTCATGACATAAAAGTATGTATTAAAAGAATAGTTCCAAGTGTCATGAAGATAATTTGTTTAGATTATCAAAAAATTTATCAAACATCAAATTTCATGATACGAAAGTGTGAAAAGTGAATCGTGAAAGTCATTCATTCATGCCAATGGAAGTAGACGGAGGATAAAAATGATCGAATCAAAGTCATGTTATCAATTCAAAAATCATCAACCGTGAGTCATGTATATGATACTAACAATTATTAATAGATGAAACAATAGTATCAATCCAAGATTGGAGGAGGATGAAAGTGAAAGCTTCATTCAAAATATGAAATCGAAAAGATTTTATACAAAATCCGGAAAGATAATACCAAGATGGGTGAGTTCATGAAAACCGAAGAGATGATACGAAGTTGAAAAATTTTGGAAAAGAAACATACAACAACCTCATGTATTAAGTTCAACATATATGAAACTTAAAGTGTATCAAAATAATATTAAGAGTACAAAATGAGAGTTATGAGCTCCATTATAACTCAAGAACTAGGACAATTTAGCATGCATAATTCTCTTCTAATGTAGTCAAATTGTTCTTCATTTAAAGGTTTTGTCAAGATGTCTACTAATTGGGGTTTTGTATCAATAAATTCCAGAGTAACATCATTGTTATTGACATGATCTCATATAAAGTGATGCCTAATATCTATATGCTTAGTTCTAGAATGTTGAATGAGATTTTTTGTTAAACAAATAGTACTTGTGTTATCACATTTTATGGGAATATTTTTTAAATAAATTTCATAATCTTCTAATGTATTTTTCATCCAAACAACTTATGCACAACATGCAATTGTGGCTAAGTATTCGGCTTCAATCGCAGATAGTGCAACCGAGTTTTGTTTCTTAAAAGACCAAGAAACAAGTGCATGTCCTAAAAATTGACATGTTCCAAATGTTCTTTTTCTTTCTATTCTACATCTGGCAAAATCCGTATCCGCATAAGCTATTAAATCAAAATTATCAGATTTTGGATACCATAATCCTAGGTTAGGAGTTCCTTTAAGATATCTAAGGATACTTTTAATGGCTTTAAGATGAGATAACTTAGGATTAGCTTGAAATCTAGCACAAAGTCCTACACTAAACATAATATCTGATCTAGTTGCGATGAGGTAAAGTAAACTCCCTATCATTCCCCTATATATTTTTTGATTAAAACTTTCTCCACTTTCGTCCATGTTTAACTTAGTAGAGGTACTCATAGTATCTTGCATGTTGAATGTTTGGTATAATGGTGTCAAAATGTTTATACATTTCCTTTTTGTTGATGACAAAAGAGGGAGAAATGATGAATGCTTGGTATCATAATATTTAGTATCATGCTTGGTATCATGCTTAAATGTTTGAAATGGTATCATAATGAATGTTTGAAATGATAAATTTTGGTATCATGTATGAAGTGATGATTGCTTTAGTATCACGTAAATCATGCCAAGTTGATTAGTTTCTAGTATCATACATGAAATTGTGCATGTTACACCTTGATAACTTGAAACTATAATGATGTACAATGTATGAAATTTTTGATCAAAATCAGTTAAAGCTTGAATTCAAAGGTTGTGAATTTAAGTTTATCTTTTCTTAAGTATGGCATATAGATAGGGGGAGTTAAAGTTAACTCCATCATTAATTGGTTGTCATCATAAAAAGGAAGAGATTATTGAATCTTAGATTTTGATGATAAAATCAATTGATAAATTATTCATCTAATCCATATGTTGAGAAAAGTGTTGTAGGATTAACTACGATCATGAATAAGGCATAAAGCAGATGTTGTGCCGAAGTCAAAGATTGGACAATTTATCAAGAGTCTATTGAGAGTTCATCGAGAGTTCACCGAGACGTTCGTCAGGAGTTTTGCTAGGCTCACCGAGAAGTTTGTTAGGAGCTTGCCGAAAAGTTCATCGGGAATTCACTGAGAAGTCTATCGAGATTTCACTGGAGCTCACCGGGAAGTTCATCAGGAGTTTACCAAGAAGATCATTAAGAGTTTAAGAGCTTGCTGAGAGTCCACCAGAAGATCGTTGAGAGTCCATCAGAAGTCTACTAGAAGATCGCCAGAAGCTTATCGGGATTTCACAAGAAGAACATTTGACATATCGAACTTAATTTACTTTATTAATATCTTAATTATCATAGTTAGGACTTAGTTTGAGTTAAGATTACGAGATAATCCCACTAACTTAGTTAAGGGCCAATTGGGCCCAAATCAAGACTGATTTGGGCTAGACTAATGGCTCAAATAGTGACCTGAAATCAGGTTGGTGGTGGTACCGCCTAGCATAGGCGATGGTATCGTTAGTACCCAAAAATCCAGGATGAGATTTTTTTTGCTCTATTTTTGAAGCCAATTAAGGCCTATAAATACCCCATATTTTTATGTTTATGGAGTATAAAAAGAGAACAAAATTTTGAGATCTAAGAGAAAACACTATTGTAATCCCTTGAGAGTTCACCTCCTCTTGTTCTAGTTTAGAAATCTATTTTAGGAGGAGTGAGCAAAGTGTAAAAGGTTGCCTCTTGAACCTATTAAAAGGAGAAAAGATTTATAAAGGGGTAGTTGATCTTCGCCCATTGAAGGAAGATCAATAGTGGAAGTCGAGTGACCTCGACGGAGGAGGAATCAGAAGTGAACGTAGGTCACAACGATCGAACTACTATAAATTTGGTGTGCACTCTCTTCTTTCTCTTCTTTGCTATTTGGTTATACTGTATACTACCTTACCTACTTTACGAACATTTTTAAAGTTAAACGTTTTTTTGAAATGATTTTATCAACTCGAAAGGATTTGGAATTGCAAACATCTTTTTATATACACACTAATTCACACCCCTCCCTCTTAGTGTTGACTTGATCCTAACAATAGATGCCTTACAAGCTTATCATGTGAGTGATGACACATATGACACGCTATGTACTCTTTTTTATTATTATTATTTATTAATATTTTTCTCACTTTATATTGCCTGTTGCATATATTGTAATGTCCAAGATTCTATGCAATGGGAATCGGATCAGGATGGGATCATGATAATGAGACTGATTCGCCTTTAAATATAAGCCCTAAATAATCCTGATCATAGGTTACTCTAGAGGGATATCGAGGTAACTGAACATACTTGTGTGTTATATACCCATCCATATGATAGAGGTGGTTGATCTTATAGCTACTCGTATGGGAATACTAGGAATTCGATGTAAGTGCTCATTGAAGAATGAGTTCACTAATTGATCCACTCAAGGAATGTTGATGATTTTTGATATCTCATTGTTAGATGGTGATATTATCATCCTAGTTATATATCTAGTCCATAGACTTGAAATACCAAGGATGTCTTGTATGAGTACTCTACTCTTTGATACTAGACTTGTAGGTTTAGAAGTTCCAGATCTAGCACAACTGA
The DNA here is from genome assembly GCA_023547065.1 of Musa troglodytarum. Taxonomy (NCBI): domain Eukaryota; kingdom Viridiplantae; phylum Streptophyta; class Magnoliopsida; order Zingiberales; family Musaceae; genus Musa; species Musa troglodytarum. Next base: position 41,829,322 of record CP097502.1, on the reverse strand, counting down.
TCATCGATTGTAGTAGCCTACCTTATGAGAGTATTTGAGTATCAATAGAGGATTATCCGCTCTCGGTATCATGAGAGGAATATCCTATATGTTCTTGCTTAGGAAAATCCTTAGTTAGGGTCATTCGAATTAAGAGAGAAAGAGTTCTCCGGGAGAATTCGATTAGAGCAATACTCAAGTAGATTTCATATGGACCTGACAGCACCATACACAGTATATTGTCTTTGGAATATTAGATGGATGAGGGACTATAGATATATTATAATTAAGGATAGACAGATCTAATAGATTAAATTTTCTTGTATCATCTAGGGACTACGGCATAGTAGTCTAGTACATTCAAAATCGAGGAGTTGAGTGAATTATTATGGAGATAATAATTTATTGAGCTAAAAGGAGTTCTAATAGGTATGACTCAGGGCTAGCTCGATGTTGGGCTTAGAGGGTCACACACATATGGTAGGTAATGTTGTTAGAAAATTTGGGACAAAATCACATGTGCAATAGAAGAACAGAAAATAAAATTCTAGAATTTCCTACAGAAAAGAAGGTTTCATTGTCGTGTAAAAGATTGGTGCGCAAAAACCTATGAAACCGAAAAACTACGCATATAAGAGAATTATGTTACATAGGGAGATTGTATATCCTTGAATTCCTATAGATATATGGGAGAGGATGAAGGAGGTCTATTGTGCTCCTCTCTAGCAGTGATCCATATGGCAAGGGCTATAAAAACACTCATCAAATCGCTGCTCAAATCTCCTCACTATACGCACCATGCAATCAAGAAGGAGTCGACCCTTCTTGCTATCCACACATCCCAAATAGGGGTTGCTAGCTGAGGAGGAGAGAGGGAGAGGAGAATAGAAGGTAGTAGACAAGAAAGCCCTAGCCTATAGGCCTTTGGTTCCCTCATATTTATAGAGATCCTTTATCAACTTAACCCTAATGGAGCTTGCCCTATTGGGTTTTGGATCTCCATCCAACTACTCAAACCTATTAGATTAGTGAGTCTTTATATAATAATCTCTCATAGGCTCTTATTTAATCTCATCCATAGGATCTAATAATTTAAAGGCTTATTGGATATCTAATAAGATAGGAGTTCCGGTGAATATCTCATATCTGAAACTCTACTCGTTGTAGCACCTACCAAATATATATAACCCTTTAATCCCACTATTAAGCTAGCCATGACTCATACCTATCAAAACTCATTTTAGCTCAATAAATTATTATCTCCATAATAATTCACTCGACTCATCGACTACGAATGTATTATGCTACTACGCCATAGTCCTTAGATGATACATGAGAATCCAATCCTTTGCACCTATCTACCCTCAATTACTGTGTACCTATAGTCTCTTATCCATCTAATATCCCATAGACCATATATCGACATGGTGCTTTCAGGTCCTATAATTTCTGCTCGAGTCTCGCTTTAATCGGATTCTCCTAGAGAACTCTTTCTCTCTCAATCCAAATGACCCTAGCTAGAGATTTGCTTGAGCAAGAATATATGGGATATTCCTCTCATAACACTGAGAGAAGATGATCCTCTATCAATACTCAATTACCCTCGTAAGATTAGCTGTCACTCCCAATAACCAGTTGTGCTAGATATGAAACATCCAAACCTATAAGTCTAGTATCAAAGAGTGAAGTACTTATATAGGACATCCTTAATGTCTCAAGTTTAAAGACTAAATACACTATCGGGACTACGGAATCGTTGTCTGATAATAAGGAATCATCAACCATCCAACATTCTATAAACAGATCAATTAGTGAACTCATTCTCCAATGAGCACCTGCACTGCATCCCTAGTGTCCCCATATGAGCAACTATGAGACCAGCTGCTTCTATCATATGGACAGGTATATAGTACACCAGTCCATCTAGTTATCTCGATGTCCCTCTTAAGTAACCTATGACCAGGATTATTTAGGTTTTATGTTTAAAGATGAGTCGGTCTTATTATCGTGATCTCATCTCAATTTGATTCCTATTACACAAATTCATGGACATCACAATACTTGCAACAAGTAATATAAAGTGAAAAAAATATCAAATAAATAATAAGCAAAAAGAGTGCGTATTATGTCGCATGTGCCATCACTCACATGATTAGCTTGTAAGGCATTTATGACCAGCAATCTCCCACTTGACCTAAAGCCAATCACCTATGTGCTTGATCCCCATCAGACCCTTGTGACGCTCAAAGATAATATGAGATAATGGCTTTGTCAATGGATCTATGATGTTATCTTCGGATGGAACTCTTTCCACTACTATATATCCTCGGGCGACGACCTCTCTAATCAGGTGAAACCTTCTCAGAACGTGTTTCGACTTCTAATAAGACCTAGATTCCTTCGCTTAAGCAATCACCCTGTTGTTGTTGTTGTTGTTGTAATATAAGTGAATCAGCACCTCGCTCCTTGGCACAACTCCTAGATCATTGATGAACTTCTTCATCCAGACTTCCTTTTTTGCTGCCTCTATCACAGAAATACTCTGCCTCTATAGCTAAGTCAGTAGTAGTATCTTGCTTAGAACTCTTCCAATATACTACTACTCTATTCAGGGTGAACACATACCCCAAATTAGACTTGCTATCATCGACATCGAATTGGAAGTTCAAGTCCGTGTAGCCCTCAACCCTGAGACTACTTCCTCCATAAACTAGTAAAAGGTCTGTAGTCCTTCTCAAGTACTTACAGATACACTTTATTGCTTTATAGTGCTCCAAGCCTAGATCCGCTTAATACCTACTTGTGACAATAAGAGCATGCACTATATCAGGTCTAGTACATAGCATATCATACATGATAAACCCTATCGCTGAGACATAGGGTATCATATCTATGTCTGCCCTTTATTCAAGAGTCTTTGGGGACATACTCCTAGAAAACGATATCCCATGTTTCATCGGTATGAGACATCTCGTAGAAATTATCATGTTAAACCTTTTGACAACGGTGTCTATATACTTGGACTAGAATAAGCCAAGCAACCTCTTGGATCTATCTCTATAGATCGAAATCCCCAATACGTAGGATGATTCATCGAAGTCCTTCATGGAGAAGTGTCTAGATAGCCAAGCCTTTATTATGAAGAGCATTCCTATATTATTCCCAATGATCAAGATGTCATCTACAAACAGCACCAAAAAGGTGATAGCACTCCCACTTACCTTTCTGTACATATAAGGCTCATCTTCATTCTTAACAAAGTCATAAGATCTGATTGCCTTATCAAATCTTATGTTCTAACTTCGAAAATCTTGCTTCAGTCCATAGATGGACCTAAACAACGTGCACACCTTATATGGACTATCCTTAGACACGAATCTCTCATGCTGTATCATATACACCTCCTCCTTAAGATTACCATTGAGAAATGAGATTTTTATGTCCAATTGCTAGATCTCATAATCATAGTTACTACAATAGCCAATAGAATTTGGATTGATTTTAGCATGGCTACAATTGAGAAGGTTTTGTCATAGTCAACACCTTACCCTTGACAATACCCCTTAGCCACTAACCTTGCTTTATAGGTCTCCACCTTTCCATTTACTCCGATCTTCTTCTTGAAGATCCACTTGCAGGCAATGAGTACGATACCCTCGAGTGCATCAACTATGTTCCAAACCTTATTGGAATACATAAAATCTATATCTGAATTCATGACTTCTTATCACTTTCTAGAGTATATACTTGTAATAGGATCCTTGTGTTAGGATCGAAAAGGCATTAAGATGGGGGGTGGGGTGAATTAGTGCAGCGGATTAAAAACGTAACTTTGAAGCCGACTTTGTACAAAGACAAGTTCATAGGAAGATTTCGATTCGATGAAAGAGAAAGAGAACTTGTAAGAAGTTGCTTGAGTAAAGGAAATAGCAAGGAACTAAGCAATTTACAGCTAAGTAATAAAATGATTCAGAAATGTAAATACTCACATTCATGAACACAATGATATATAGTGGTTTGGTTAAATGACCTACATCCACTCTTGAAGCCTTCACGATGAGGCTCCGCACTTCCACTAGTAAATCCTTTGAAGGGGAAGGACCAAATACCCTTTTTACAACCCTTTACAAGAGGTTCACACTCTTACAAGATTTCTCAAGAAGAAGAAGGAGGTGAACACTTAGCAAGAGACAAGGCTTTTCAAGACTATTCAAAGATTTAAACTCAAGATTCTAACTCTTAAAAGTGTGCCCTTTCACTGAGAAAGGGGGCTATCTATAGATCCAAAATGGTTTCAAATTTGGGCTCCAAATTTGAAATCAAATACACCACGCCGAGGCGGTGCTATATCGCTTGTCACCGTCGTGGTACCGAAAAGCGATGCTATCGCATGGAGTAGGAGGTACTATCGCCATCAGATAATCGAGTCGACGGTACTACCGCTGTGCTAGGCGGTAGTACCGCCCAGACATGGCTGCAGCAATGCTACCACCGCAAAGGCGGTTCTATCGCCCATTCAACTTTGAATGGGCCTTGTTCAAGGTGCAAAAGCCCAGTAAGGGCCCGATTGGCCCCTACCAATTTAGAGCAGGATTAATTCGAAATCCTTGCCCTAAGTACGTGCCAACTATGAAATTAAAACATAATTAATAGTGATTTAAACCGATATTCTTCAAGTCTTATTCCGGCGAGCTTTACGATGAGACTTCGGTCCTCCGATATTTCCCTCAGATTTCTTCTGGCGGTTTCCCAGCATGCTCCCGGCTTGTATGGCACGCTCAACGAGTCTTCGACAAGCTTTCGAACCTTCTCGATAAAGTTCCGTGAACCTTCAACGATCTTTATGACGAACTTCCGAAAACTTCGATAAGTCCCTGATTCAATCTTGGTTGGTTCCGTCAACACTTCTGACGATCCTTCAGACTTCTGATGAACTCTTGAACACCCAATGGATTTGACCTCGGCAAATCACTTTATGTTTCTGACCCATCGTAGTTAATCCTGCACACTTATCTTTGATAATATAGATTAGAATAAATATTTCATCAATTGATTTTATCATCAAAACTGAGATTCAACAATCTCTCCCTTTTTTATGATGACAATCAATTGATGATGGAGTTAAACTCAACTCCCCTATCTATATGTCATATCATTAGAAGGTAAAAAGCACTTAAATTTAATCTTTTGAATTTAAACCAAATCAAATAGATTTCATAAAGCTTAATAAGCAAGCTTAGGCATAAATACTCAAAGCAATGTATTTTAAACAATGTCAAAGTATTTACACCTATAATAACCAGAAATATTAATTCAAACATGATAAAGATCAAGTGATATCCAAAAGAGTGTTTTAATATCAAGTCATGATATCACATGAAAAAGTAGCTTATCTTAAGAATAAGAGTTCTTAAGCATTTGCAATACGATACAATTGATTCATATTTCACTTTAAGTATTTTATTCCAGCATAGCAACAATTACTCCATCATAGCAATTTACATTTTTCTCCCCCTTTGTCATCAACAAAAATAATGAAGGTGAAGAAACCATTCATTGTCATGGAGAGAGCAAGAAACCATTCGAGAAAAGTATCATGTCATAAAATGATATAAAAGTGTAATCCATAGTAGTCACAAGGAAGAAGGTATCAAGTCAAAATTACGATCAAATAAAAAAAAAAGTTCCCGCAAAAGCTAAGTAGATGAAATGAAAATTACAACATCATCCATAGTAGTCATAAGTATAATAGGACAAGTGTTTAAAAAGAAAACAATAGCTACTTCGGAGGAGGAACGCCAAGATGCCTATACAAGTGATCTATTTTGCGGTTCATTTATTGCACTTCCTTCAAAATTTTAGTTTGTTGTGATATGATTTGATTTAAGGCACGCATGATCGGATCTTCAGTAGATGGAGCAGGAGCTAGCTCAGATGGTGCTGGATCAACGGGACTAGGCGGAGGAGATTCATTTCCCTTAAAAATTGGTGTTTCAGGTTGCTTTACTGGTGGAGGAACTATATCAACCCTTCTAGGTTGCCTAATCCATATGCCATCTCTAAAGGTGCATCTAAGCCGCTTCAGGAGACTTCTATTAATTGTGTTATATCTATCAACTTTCATTACTTCCTCTGGGTGACACACAAATGTCATGGGCAAAAATGAGTCTAGTGATGAACCCACCATACGACAACATCGAGTCTCTAAAGAAAATTTCTATCATATGTTGTCTAATCAAATAACCAAAGCAGTTGTTTTGTCTAGTTATAATCCAATACATCGTACTCCCTAACATACTCATTTCATCGGATGAAACTGCTGAAGTAGAATGCTTATTATAATGTGATGAAGTAATTTGAGTTAAAAGGTAATAAGTGCAGCTTTTAGGGATAATGCCTAGGTTAGGATTAGCAAAAATCATTTCTAAGGCTTCAGAATGGGTTGCTCCGATTGCATCCATATCTCATTGCCCTTTAAAATAACATCCTCTATTCATTTCTTCAATTCCAAGTAACTCACATATGATATGATCAGAAATCTAAATTGTGGTTCCTAACACATAGGTGGACAAAACATCATCTTTAATAATCATGTTAGCATAAAATAGCTTAACCAACCTAGGGTAGATTGGTTCATTAATTTGCAAGATAGGTAGAGCATTTAGATTAGCAAACCATCTAATAGGTTCTAGGTTTCTTAGTTCACCTAGATCAATATGTTTACTCTTATGTATGGTTTTACAATCAAAATTTGGGTATCTTAAGGCTACCTCATTAGATCTAAAAAGGGTTGGGTCAAATGAATCTCCTTCCAACCTTTTCCCTTTCCTCTTGTTGATTTCTTAGGAGCCATGTCTATATCTATTCATGATGAACAAACAAAAGGAAATAATAAAGAAAAGATAAGCAATTGTGAGTAGAAGAGAAAATTTCAGCTATTACCTTGTTTGTGTTTCCTATAGAGGTGACGAGCTCGAATCACAAAAATGCCTTTACTTGCCCTTTAGGAGGAGGAAGAATGGAGAGGAGAAGGCTTAGAGGTGCTTAGGAGGAAGAAGAATGAAAGGGAGAGAGTTTTCGGTCGATTCTACCGCCGACCCTAACACTCCCTTTAATATGGGGGTGTTTGGGCGGTACTACCGCCAACCAAGCGGTGCTACCGCTTGGGAGCCGAATACCCAGGTGGTACTACCGTCAGTGGTGCTACCTATATATATATATATATATATATATATATATATATATATATATATATTTAAAAATTATTCTGAATTTGTTTTCAGAGATTTTAAGGATGGGATGATGTCAAAAAGAAATCCAAAATTTCAAAAAGAAATCCGAGAGGAAGTCAAATCGACGAAAACTGAAATTTCAAAGAAAAATCTCATACAATAAAGCTCATTTATTAGGATAATTTAACATGCCTAATTCCCTTCTAATAAAATTAAATTGTTCCTCATTTAAGGGTTTTGTAAAAATGTCTGCTAATTGATGATTTGTATCAATAAATTCAAGGTTGACATCTTTACTACTGACATGATCACGTATAAAATGATGCCTAATGTCAAAGTGCTTAGTTTGAGAGTGTTGAATTGGATTTTTAGTTAGACAGATAGCACTCGTGTTATCATATTTTATAGGAATATTCTTTAAATAAATTCCATAGTCTTCTAGCATATTTTTCATCTAAATAACCTGTGCACAGCATGCACTTGCAGCTATATATTTGGCTTCTGTCATAGATAGTGCAATTGAATTTTGTTTCTTGGAAATCCAAGAAACAAGTGCATGTCCTAAAAATTGGCATGTTCTAGATGTACTTTTTTTATCTATTTTACATCCACCAAAATTCGTATCTGCATAAGCTTTCAAATCAAAGTTATCGGATTTTGGATACCATAATCCAAGATTCGGAGTCCCTTTAAGATATCTAAGGATTCTCTTAACGACTTTGAAGTGAGATAGCTTAGGATTAGCTTGGAATCTTGCACATAACCCCATACTAAACATAATGTCAGGTCTGGTTGTAGTGAGATAAAGCAAGCTACCTATCATGCTCCTATATGTTTTTTGATCAAAACTCTCCTTTTTCATCTATATCTAACTTAGTGGAGGTGCTCATAGGAGTGCTAATGTCTTTTGATCCATTCATGTTAAATCGTTTTAGCAATTCTAATGTATACTTTGATTGATTTAAAAATATACCATCACTTAGTTGCTTAATTTGCAATCCTAAAAGAAATTTAGTTCTCCCATTAGGCTCATCTCAAATTCATCACTCATATTCTTGGCAAATGATTCACATAGTGATTTATTAGAAGAACCAAAAATAATATCATCAACATAAATTTGAATAATAAGAAAATTATTTTCAAAATATTTAATAAACAATGTAGTATCAACCTTGCCTTTAGTGAAATCATTTGAAATTAAAAAAGAACTAAGCCTCTCATACTAAACCCTAGGGGCTTGTTTTAGACCATATAAAGCTTTAGTTAGCTTAAACACATGGTTAGGGAGAAGAGAATTTTCAAATCCGGGTGGTTGTTCGATATACACTTCTTCGAAAATAAAATCATTTAAGAATGCACTTTTGAAATCAATTTGAAATAATTTGAAATCATTACTACTAGCATAGGCAAGGAGTATCCTAATGGCTTCTAATATTGCCATCGGAGTGAAGGTCTCTTCGTAATCGATACCTTCTTCTTGGTTGAAACCTTTGGCCACTAGTCTAGCCTTGTTTCTAACCATGATACCAAATTCATCTTGCTTGTTTCTAAAGACCCACTTAGTACCAATAACTAAGTGGTCATTAGGTCTAGGAACAAGCTTCCATACCTCATTCCTCTCAAATTGATTCAATTCTTCTTGCATTGCGATAACCCAAGAATCATCTTTCAAGGCATCATCAATATATTTTAGTTCAACTTGAGAAAGAAAAGCGACATGGGCACAAAAATCTTTGAAAGAAGAGTGAGTTTGAACCCCTTTCGATGCATCTCCTATAATTAACTCCTTGGGATGAGCATCGATATACTTCCATTCCTTGGGTAAGGAAGTTTGGGAAGAAGATGCATCTAAGTTGTCATTTTGAGGAAAGGGTTCATTTAAATTCAAATTATCAAAGCCAAAATCATCATCAAAATCTTTCTTTTGAAATTCAGAAATTTCATTAAAAACCACATGAATAGATTCTTCTATAACTAAGGTTCTTTTGTTGAAAACACGAAAAGCCTTAGAAACGGAAGAATAACCAAGAAATATGCCTTCATTGGATTTTGCATTGAATTTTCCTAAGGCATCCTTTTCATTTAAAATAAAATATTTACAACCAAAAACTTTAAAATAAGAAACATTGGGTTTTTTATCATTCCATAATTCATATGGAGTTTTAGATAGGGATGGTCTCACTAGAACTCTATTCATAACATAGCAAGCCGTATTCACGGCTTCGGCCCAAAAATATTTTGGTAAATTGTATTCATTTAACATGGTTCTAGCCATTTCTTGCAAACTTCTATTTTTCCTTTCCACTACTCCATTTTGTTGTGGATTTCTTGGAGTAGAGAAGTTATGGTTATATCCGTTTATTTCACAAAAATTTTGGAAGTCATGATTTTGAAATTCACCTCCGTGATCACTTCGAATCGATGAAATCATAAAACCTTTTTCATTTTGAGTGAGTTTACAAAATTTAGAGAAACATTTGAAACAATCACTTTTGTGAGCCAAGAAATAGGTCCAAGTGTATCTACTATAATCATCCATAATTACAAATGCATATTTGCTACCTCCTAGGCTTGTTATGTCAATTGGTCCAAATAAGTCCAAATGGATCAATTGCAATGGTCTAGTGGTGCTAATTTGATTTTTGATTTGAAACTAGTTTTTATTTATCTTCCTAGTTGACATGCATCACATACCTTGTCCTTGATAAATTTCATGTTTAGGATACCTCTTACTAACTCTCTAGATGAAATCTTAGAAATTAGTTTCATGCTTGCATGGCCTAATCTCCTATGTCAAAGCCAAGCTTCATCATTCAAATACATTTCATTACTTAATTCATCAATATTTATGGTGTAGACATTGTTTTGTTTTAAAGCAATCATGGATATGTCATTGTTTGATTTTTCAATAATGCAAACATTAGATTCAAATCTAATAACATAACCTTTATCGTATAATTGACTAATGCTTAAAAGATTATGTTTAGCAACACATCATCAATTGAAAAACTTGATTTGTTACCTATGGTTCCCTTGCCAATGATTTTACTCTTGTTGTTGTCTCCGAAGGTGACATACCCTTCTTCTTTGCTAGTGAGTATAGAGAAATGAGATGGATCTCCGGTCATGTGCCTTGAGCATCCACTATCAAGATACCATTTCTTGCTCCTAGCTTGTGAGTTTGTCTACAAAGAGGATGGTTTTTAGGTACCCATTTGATTTTGGGTGCCTTACAAATTGATCTACTTAATTTGTAATTCAACATTGAGTTGTTTATGGTTCCTTTAGGAACCCATATCAATTTTTGTAGACTAAATTTCTTGAATGGACATTTGTAAGCAACATGTCCCATTTTATCACAAAAATTGTATTTCAAATAGGGTGATACATGTAATGTAGGTCCTTTAATGAAGGTGGTGGGATTTTGGTGAGATCCACTCACAAATTCGATTTCACTCCTATTTTCGACGTGACCCTTGTTAGCAAGGATCATGTCCAAGCCCTTGCTACCGACCTTAAACTTGTTTAGGGTCTCTTTGAGTAGCAAGTTCTCCCTTTTTATTGCTTTCAAGTGTTCACACTTAGAGCATGGGGGTAGAGAAGGGGTTTGGAGACTATTGAACTTATTTTGTAATAAAGCATGCTCTTTCTTAAGCAAATTGAACTTCTTACTAAGAGTTCTACATTCATCAAATAACTCATGAAAAGCAATAGAAAGTTCATTGAAAGATAACTCTTCATTAAATAACTCACTAACCTCTTCTCCTAATGCCATTAGCGAAGTTGGCCTCCTCTTTGTTGCTAGCTTCTTCAACCTCGGAGTCACTTGAATCATCCCACGTGGCCTTCAAAGCTTTCTTCTTCTTGAATTGCTTCTTCTTGGCTTGAGGGCATTCATTCTTGAAGTGTCCCAGCTTCTTGCATTCGTAGCAAATAACTTGGTCTTTTTATGTTCAAATTTATTTTTTGTGTTATTTTTAAATTTGTTCTTTCTTATAAATTTCTTAAACTTTCGAGTTAAAAGTGCAATGTCATTGTCACTGTCCTCATCACTTGATGTTCCTTTCAAGTGGTCTTCTTGTGTTCTAAGTGCCATATCCTTCCTGTTCTTTGGAAGGGGGTTCTCAAGCTCTTCATGAGCATGGCACGTCATCTCGTAGGTCATTAGAGACCCAATAAGTTCTTCAAGCGGAAATATTTTAAGATCCTTGGCCTCTTGAATGGCCGTAACCTTTGGATCCCAACTCTTTGGAAGGGATCTTAAAATTTTAGTTACCAACTCAAAATTAGAAAAACCTTTACCAAGAGCTTTAAGTCCATTGATGACATCCGTAAAGCGGGTGTACATGTCTCCAATGGACTCATTTAGTTTCATCCAAAAAAGTTCATAAGAATGCACAAGAATGTTGATTTTGAACTCTTTCACATGGCTAGTGCCTTCATGAGTGATTTCAAGAGTGCGCCAAATATCAAATGCCGATTCACAAATAGAAACCGATTAAACTCATTCTTATCAAGTGCACAAAATAAGGCATTCATAGCCTTTGCATTGAGAGCAAAAATCTTCCTTTCCGACTCATTCCACTCACTCATCGGAAGAGAAGATTTTGCAAAGCCATTTTCAATAATGTTTCAAAGTTTGAAGTCCATAGAAATGAGAAAAATCCTCATACGAGTCTTCCAATACGTATAATCCGACCCATTAAACATAGGCGGACGAGTAATGAAGTGACTCTCTTGCATACCGGAGTAGGCCATCTCTCTTGGGTTTTAAACCAATATGAGAGTAAACCTTGCTCTGATACCAATTGTTAGGATCGAAAAGGCACTAAGAGGGGGGGGGGTGAATTAGTGCAGCGGATTAAAAACGTAACTTTGAAGCCGACTTCGTATAAAGAAAAGTTCATAGGAAGATTTCGATTCGATGAAAGAGAACTTGTAAAAAGTTGCTTGAGTAAAGGAAATAGCAAGGAACTAAGAAATTTACAGCTAAGTAATAAAATGATTTAGAAATGTAAACACTCACATATTCATGAACACAATGATGTATAGTGGTTCGGTCAAATGACCTACATCCACTCTTAAAGCCTTCACGATGAGGCTCCGCACTTCCACTAGCAAATCCTTTGAAGGGCTTTACAAGAGATTCACACTCTTACAAGATTTCTCAAGAAGAAGGAGGTGAACACTTAGCAAGAGATAAGACTTTTCAAGACTATTCAAAGACTTAAACTCAAGATTCTAACTCTCAGGTGTCCTTTCCAGGCGAGAGAAAGGGAAGTATTTATAGATCCAAAATGGTTTCAAATTTGAGCTCCAAATTTGAAATCAAATTGGGTTCTAGTCTTGGCGGTGCTCTGCTTTATCGAAAGATGAATTATTCTGCTTTATCAATCATCGGTGATAGTGCACAGTGGTGCTACCACTTGGAAGCGGCGATCTGCGCTATCGCTGGGCAAGCGGTGCTACCATGGAGCAAAAAGCGATACTCTTTTGCCACTCTATCACGGCGGCGGTACTGCGCTCCGGTGATATAACAGCGGCCTACCTGATTTATGGCGGTGCTACGCCTAGCACAGGTGGTTCTCACCAGCGGCCCGACCGACTAAAGCTGAATGGGCCTTGTTTAACGCTTAAAAGCGATGGGGCCAACGGTGAATGGGCCTTATTTGAGCCCAAAAAAAGAAGCTACACAAACCAGGAGCAGGTTATTTCTGATTTAAATGGATTAATTCCAAAATCCTTCCTCAAGTACGTGCCAACTATGAAATTAAAATATAATTAATAGTGATTTAAACCGACATTCTTCAAGTCTTATTCCGAGCTTTACGATGAGACTTCGGCGGTCCTCCGATATTTCCCTCGGATTTCTTCCGGCGGATTCCCAGCATGCTCCCGGCTTGTATGGCACGCTCAACGAGTCTTCGACAAGCTTCCGAACCTTCTCGGCAAAGTTTTGTGAACCTTCAACGATCTTTGTGATGAACTTTCGAAAACTTCGGCAAGTCCCTGATTCGATCTTGGTTGGTTCCGGCAACACTTCCGATGATCCTTCAGACTTCTGATGAACTCTTGAACACTCGACAAACTTAACCTCGGTAAATCACTTTATGTTTCTATCCCATCGTAGTTAATCCTACACACTTATCTTTGACAATATAGATTAGAATAAATATTTCACCAATTGATTTTATCATCAAAATCCGAGATTCAACACCTCGTAGGTTTGAGGATCAATATCCTCAACATTCTCTCTTTTGATATATCCCATATATCTCTTAGGAGGATGGGGTACTCTACTGGAGCTATGTAAAGTTGAAACTTATGTGCTTAAATTAGGTTCTCCAACCTTGCTCAATTATATCACACTCCTACTATCTCTATCAAGAATGTGTTCCTTCTCAAGGAACACTTCTCTCTTGGCTACAAAGATATTTTGGTCCTTGGGGTGATAGAATAATACCCACAAGTTTCCTTGAGGTATCTCATGAACTTGCATCGCTACATCCTAGATTCTAACTTATCGGGATTATGTCTTTTAATGTGGGCAGGGCAACCCCAAATCTTAATAACCTTAAGATCAAGTTTCTTCTCTTTTCATATCTCATATAGTGTAGACACTACAAACTCTGTTCAGAAGGTAAGTTGTGGACTCTAAGGTAAATCCCTAAAATGAGATTGATAGGTCGATAAAACTCATCATAGACTGCACAATGTCTGACAATGTGTAATTCATCCTTTCGGATATACCATTGAGCTAAGGTGTATAAGGAGGATCTTACATCCTTCAGGAATTGGGTAAACTCTATACTCAAGTATTCACCTCCTCGATCTGATCAAAGAGTCTTGATACTCTTTCCAATCTAGTTCTCTACTTCATTCTTATATTTCTTAAATTTCTTAAAGGCCTCAGACTTGTACTTCATCAAGTACGCATGTCTATACTTGGAGAAATCATCAGTAAAAGTAATTAAGTAGGAGTAACCACCTATGGCCTGAGTTGACATAGGGTCACATATATTAATATGTATGAGTTTCAGTAACTCAATGGCTCTCTCTCCAATTCCACTAAATGGAGAGTTGGTCATCTTTCCATAAAGGCAAGGTTTGCAAGTTACATTTGACTCAAAGCCAAATGGATCTAGGTATCCATCCTTTAGTAACATTTAAATCCTCTCTTCATGGATATGATCTAACCTATAGTGTCATAGGTATGCATTGTTCATCTCATCTCATTTCCTTTTAGACACATTTATATTCATGATATGTAGAGTAGTGTCTAGCATAAATAGACCATTATACAATATTCCTATAGTGATAATCTTATCATCTAATAATATTGAACAACCATTGTTCTTAAAAACTAATTTATATCCATTAACTATCAAACATGAAATGAAAATAATATTTTTGATAATAGAAGAAACAAAATAGCAAACATCCAGTATAATAATAGCTCCACTAGGTAGATATAGGATGACCTCACCAATAGCCACTGTAACAAGTTTTGCTCTTTTACCCATCTTGAGGCCCATCTCATCTCCCACCTAGGTCTTGCTAGAACTTACAACGAATTGCAGTATGATAAGCACTATCAATATCCAATACTTATATATTATCATGTAAATCTAATAAATGGAGACTGATCATGAATGTACCTAAAGCTTCTCCAGGCTTCTGTTTCACCTTCTCTGCAATGTACTCTTTGTAGTTTCTCTTTCAATGCTCATCTTTGTCATAGTGGAAGTACTAGTCTTTATCCTTTGCTAGGTCCTTCTTAGCAACCTTTGCTTTACCCAATTTGCCCTTGCCCTTCTTAAGAGACTTCTATACTTTCCTTTTTTATCTAGTCTTACCAGCAAAGAGAACTGGCTTCTCTTTTTTAATGGTGCTCTTTGCTTCCCTCAACATATTGAGGAGTTCTAGGAGAGCCACCTCAAGCTTATTCATAATAAACTTTGAAAAGAAATCTGGTGGGACTAAAGCACAAGATCCACACATAGGTTATCCTCTAGAACCATTCCTTGACCTATAAGTTTCTCTATTCACTCAATCATCTAAAGGACATAATTCTAAATCGGTATCCCCTCAACCATCTTTTCATGCTATCTCTGTAACTTGGGAGTCATGGAGCCCAACATGTAACACTAAGCAAGAGTGGAGTTATCTATGTATTTTATGAAGTGAATGACCTTATCCTCGCTTGCCCCTTCCTCGAGCATAGGCATTACTGTATCAAGGGCATATATGATTTTCTCTACCGTGAGAACATTTTTCAGGTTGTAGAGCTAATCAGTGTAATTTGGACTAGTAAGGTAGTTGATATTAAATATGCCACGTAAGGGATTTGAAAGTGACATTTTCTAAAAATAATGATGCAACATAAATAAATAACATGTAGATTTATCAAAAATAAACAATCAAGATAATGACTTCTATCTTAATCTACTTCCACTATTTTTTTGCGAATCACACAACTCCCTCCGGTATATGAATTGTAGATCCTCGACAGATCTCTAGTGGGGATCGGCATCCAATCGGCTTCTTAACGTAACCTCAAGGGACTCGACAAATCATGCTAAGCCCGAAAAGGTAGGCAACTCTTATCGATCACAAATCCTTGTAATTCTCGTATTATTCAGCGTTCAAACCACCATGACCTCGAGGGACTCGACTGACCATGATGTTTGGTTAAGTCATCACCATCGTTACAAGATGAATCTAATTTGATAATATACTCTCAAGGGACTTGACCAAGCATACCATGTCCTCAATGCTAGGAAATTGTAAATCGACATCTCATATGTAGCAGAAAATAAAAACAAGACCAGATTTCTCATACTTGGTCGTTGTGTGATGATTGGTGCATGAAAAAATCACAAATCTAAAAAACTACATGAATCATGTTAGAAGCATTACTGAGGGAAATCGTATATCTTTGAAATTTTCAGATCTGATGAAGAGGATGAAGGAGCACTAGCGTACTCCTCTCTAGTAGTAATCCACACAATGAATGTAGCGATAACGCTTCTCAGATCACCATGGGATCCTCCTATTTATAGAGGTGCATGAAGCTTATCTTTAATGGATCCTATTCAAATTGGATATCTATCTAATTATCCAATTGGATCTCTATCCAATTGGATCTTATCCAATCATCCAATTGGATCTCATCAAATCATATAATTGGATCTCATCCAATCATCTAATTGGATCTCTATCTAATTATCCAATTGGATCTTATCCATAGGATCCAACCTAGGGGCTCCGTAGATATCTCATATTTGCACCTCTACTCATCGTAACATCCACCTAATGTATGTGACACTCTAGGCTTGATACCGAGCTAGCCATGAGTCGCTCCCGTTAGAACTCCTTCTAACTCAGAACTCCTTCTGATATAGTGAATTATTATCTCTATAATAATTCACTCGACTCATTGACTATGGACGTACTAGGCTACTACGCCATAGACCCCAAACGATACAGGGGGATCTAATCTATCGGACCTGTTTTTCCTCAGTTACCATGTATCTAGAGTCCCTCATCTATCTAATATCCCAAAGATCGTATATTGGGCATGGTAATGTCAGGCCTAGACAAAATTCTGTCTGAGTCTCGCTCTAATCGGATTCTCCCGAAGAACTCCTCTCTCAATCCGAATGACCCTAGCTAGGGAATTTTGCTTGAGCGAGCACACGCGGGATATTCCTCTCATGATACCAAGAGTGGATGATCCTCTATTGACACTCAATTACCTTCGTAAGGTTGGCTACCATTCTCGAGAACCGGTTGTACCAGATCTGGAGCTTTCCAAACCTATAAGTCTGGTATCAAAGAATGAAGTACTCATATAAGGCATCTTTGGTGTCTCAAGTCTAAGGACTAGACAAATAACTAGGATTACGAAATCGATGTCTGACGTTAGGTATCATTAATCATCCAACATTCCGTAAGTGGATCAATCAGTGAACTCATTCTCCAATGAGCACCTACACTGTGCCCTAGTGTCCCCACATAAGCGACTATAAGGCCAGTCGCCTCCATCATAAAGATGAGTATACAGCGCACCAGTCTATCCGGTAATCTCAATGTCTTTTTTGAGTAACCTATGACTAGGATGATTTAGGATATGTGTTTAAAGGTATATCGATCTCCTTATCATGATCTCATCATGATCCGATTCTCATTACACAGATCCAAGGACATCACAATATTCATCTAGATAATGTGAGAAAATACCAATAATAATAAGCAAAGAGATCGACACAACGTGTCACAGGTGCCATCACTCACATGATTGGCTTGTAGGGCACCTATAACTAACAATCTCTCACTTGACCTAAAGTCAATCACCTATGTGTTTGATCCCCATCAGACCTCTGTGATGCTCAAATTCAATCTGAGTCAATGGCTTTGTTAGTGGATCTGTAATGTTATCTTTGGATGGAACTCTTTCCACTACTACATCTCCACAGGTCGCGATCTCTCTAATCAGGTGGAACCTTCTCAAAACACTTCTAACGAGACCCAAGTTCCTTAGCTTGATCGATCGTCTCGTTATGTCATAATATATAAGAATCAGTTTTACGTTGCTCGATATAATTTCCAAATCCATGATGAACTTCTTCATCTAGACATCCTTTTTTGCTGCTTCTATCGCAGTAATGTATTCTGTCTCTGTGGTCGAGTCAACAGTAGTATCTCACTTGGAACCCTTCCAATTTACTGTTGCTCCATTCAAGGTAAACACATACCCTAAATTTGACTTGCTATCGTTGACATCGGACTAGAAACTTGAGTCTATGTAGCCCTCAATCTAGAGACTACCTCCTTCGTATACTAGTAAAAGATCTTTAGTCTTTCTTAAGTACTTAAGGATACACTTTACTACTTTCTAGTGATCTAAGTCTAGATCTGCCTGATACCTACTCGTGACACTAAGAGCATGTGCTATATTAGGCTTGGAATATAGCATAGCATACATGATAGATCCTTTCACAGAAGCGTAGGATATCTTATCCATGTTTGCCCTTTCTTTAGGGGTTTTTGGGGACATACTCCAAGAAAGCAAAATTCTATATACCTGGACTAGGACAAGCAAAATATCATCTTAAATCTATCTCTATAGATCTGAATCCCCAAAATATAGGATGCTTCCCCTAAGTCTTTCATGGAGAAGTGTCTAGATAGCTAAGTCTTTACTATAGAGAGTATTCCTACACATTCTGAATGATTACGATGTCATCTATATATAACATCAAGAAGGTGATAGGCACAAGGCTCATCTTCGTTCTTAATGAAGTCCTAAGATCTAATTGCCTCATCAAACCTTATGTTCCAACTTCGGGAAGCCTGCTTTAGTCCATAAATGGACTTAAGCAATCTATACACCTTATTTAGACTTTGCTTGAACATGAATCCCTTAGGCTGTATCATATACACCTTCTCTTTGAGGTTGCCTTTAAGGAATATAGTTTTCACATCCATTTGCCAAATCTCATAGTCATAATATGCTGTAATAGCCAATAGAATTCAGATGGATTTCAGTATAGCTACAGGTGCGAAGGTTTTGTCATAGTCAACACCTTACATTTGACAATACCCCATAGACACTAGCCTTGCCTTATAGGCCTCTACCTTTCCATCTATCCTGATCTTTTTTTTGATGATCCATTTATAACCGATGGGTACGATACCCTCAAGTGCATCAATAAGGTTCCAAACCTTGTTGGAGTACATAGATTTTATCTCAGAATTCATGGCTTCTTACTACTTCCCTGAGTCTATACTCATAATAGCCTCCTCCTAGGTCTGAGAATCAATATCTTGAGTGTACTCTCCACTGATATGTCCCATATATCTCTCAAGAGGGTGTGACACTCTATCAGACTTACACAAAATTGAAACTTGTGTGTCAAGTACCTGAACAGACTCGGTCTCCAGGATAGTGCCTGAGCTAGGTTCTCCAACCTCGCTCAACTCTATCATGCTCCCACTGTCTCCGCCAAGAATGTGTTCTTTCTCAAGAAATACTACTCTCTTAGCAATAAAGACCTTTTGGTCCTCGAGGTGATAGAAATAATACCCACAAGTTTCTTTGGGGTATCCCACGAACTTACACCATTCCGTCTTGGATTCCAACTTATCGGGATCGTGTCTTTTAATGTGGGCAGGACAGCCCCAAATCTTAACAACCTTAAGATCGATCTTCTTCTCTTTTCATATCTCATATGGTGTAGACACTACCAATCTAGATGGAACTCTATTCAGAAGATAAGGTGTGGTCTCTAGAGCATATCCCCAAAATAAGATGGGTAGGTTGGCTAAACTCATCATGGACCGCACCATATCTAATAGTGTGCAATTCCTCCTTTTTGATACACCATTGAGTTGTGATGTATAAGGAGGTGTCCATTGGGACAGAATTCCATGGTCCTTGAGGAACTGGGTAAATTCCATACTCAAGTATTCTCCTCCTCGATCTGATCGAAGAGTTTTAATACTCTTTCCAGTTTGGTTTTCTACTGATAGGACCCTAGTAGGGTTGGGTCCTACCCAACCAAGTATGAGCTAATAAAAACCCTATGAGTGTAATAAATCCCACCTAGTCACCTCTATCCTATAAAGAAGAGAGGCTAGGGTTTATATTTGGGCTATTGAGTCTCTTAGCCACCGCCTCTTGTTCTTGGGCAGTGAGGTAAATTGGGTAGTTCACTTAGGAAGTAGCCCCTAGGGCTAGGGTTTGGAGCTCTATATATGCTTGTAGCCTCTACCTTTTTGGAACAAGAAATATCAATCTACAATTGTAGCCACCAGGCTACTTGGAGGGTGGAACTCCTATAGCGTTCCAAGGGTTGATCCACCTCAAAGATCAATCTCCATAGAATTCCTCTGGGGTTCTATCATCTGGTATCAGAGCAATGATCTTGCTGCTTTTGCTGCCATCCCTGCTACCTACCATCAGCCAAGCAATTCCCACAATTGCTCTTGACGTCATTGTCTCCACTGTCATCTCCTGACGTAGATCAATTCAATCTACTGTCGCCACCTCCAATTGCACTAGAGATCTGGTATTTTTCTACCACCAATACCCTTTGCTGCTGCAATTTTTCATCTAAAATACCAAAAAGAAAATTTTCTATCTATCCCTTGCCTGCAAATTCCTTGCGTTGCAAAAGTTACTATCTTTGTGAACGAAGGATGCTGTAGAAAATTTTAGCCGCGTGTTGCTGCCTTTAACCGATCTAATTGTTATCCTTTTTGAATGAAATTTCTTATGCACCTCATAGATCATCTTGGCTCCCATCCATGATTGATCTATCATGGAATTCATCTTAAAAAAAATTCGTGTGTTGCTGCAATCTCTCGTCGAAAGCTGCTGAAATTTTTCGACGAGAATTCTGCTATCACAACTTGCACCGATTTCTTTACTGTTATGCTGCAGAAATTTCTTGATCCAATTTGTCATCCTTGCTGTTGTTATTTCAACTAAGATTCTACTGTCAAACCCCCTCCTCAAATCCCTGAGTTTTCACTGGAAATTTCGTCGAGAAACTGCTATTTCTTCGACGACAATTCTGCTCTTACGAGACAGCGCATATTGGTAGCAATTTCCATTGATTTTTGTCAAATCTTTGCTGCGATCTACCACAGATCTAAAACCCTCTTCCCTAACCTTCATCCACTACCATCATAGCTCAAAACTCCATCAAACCATTGCCGCAAACTATGCCTAAAACAGCCACAAAACAAGCCTAAACCGTAGCCTACATCCACCAATCCACCAACCCTTTCAGCCACCGTTTCTCTCAACCAAAACATGCCTTTAACCCGATAGCAAAAAAGAGATCTTAATATTACAGATTTAGAGACATATGCTATGGCATCCGAGGAGGCAATTGATACTAAATTCGAAGCCTTTGAGACACAAATGGAGGAGAAGATTCAGACTCTCTTTGTCGAACTCAGTTTGGGTCGACCATCGAGCCCAAAGAAATCACATCAAGAAGAGAGCTCTGATTGAAGCGATGACCTCTAGGAGAGGGGAGGCTCTATGACTGATCCTTACTATCCATGCATGAGGGTGGACTTCCCTAGATAGGAAGAAGGAGACCCGATTGGTTGGATCTCGCGCGCGGAGCGATATTTTTGGTACCACAAAACCGTATATGCATCTATGGTAGAAATTACGGCTATACATCTTGAAGGAGATGCCATACAATGGTTTGATTGGTTTGAACACACTCATGGAGTCCTCTCATGGCGACAATTCAAAGAAGGACTAATGATCTGCTTCAGACCAATCGATTATGAGAACATCGACCGACAACTAGCAAAGATCCGACAAAACTCCACCATTCAGGAGTATCAAACCAGGTTTGAAAGGTTATCTAATTAAACTCATGATTGGTCTAAAAAATAGTTATTGGGAATATTTATTGAGGGCTTGAAGTTGGAGATCCGGGGAGAAGTTAAAGCGCGACAACCGTACACGCTTATGGCAGCCATCTCTTTCGCACGACTTCAAGAGGAGCGATTGAACCATGAAGCCCGGAGGACTAGGGTCACTCCCCGATTAGAAATATTGAAACTCTCAGCCCCCCCTACTATCAGCCAAGCTCCTGCACCAAAAAGGTTGATAAGAGAAGAGCTTCGAGATCGATCTGCCAAGGGGTTATGTTGGCATTGTGACAAGCCATGGAGCCGCGAGCATCGCTGTAAAAAAGGGAGACTTCTTGTGATTGAACCAGTGGAAGAAGAGATCAGTGAATAGCTAGAAGAGAGTCTTGAACATGAGAAAGAAGATGTGGAAGAAGAGCTACAATCAACCGACTTTATGGTACATGCGCTAGCCGGCTACTCAAATTCGCAAACGATGAAAATTGGAGGCCTACTCAAACAACAACTGATCACCATTCTCATCGATACGGGCAGCACTAATAACTTTCTAAATAGTAAGGTTGCTGCTTGGATGGCGCTCTATATCGAAGGTTGCAGCAAGTTCGACGTAAAGGTCGCCGATGGCCGAATCCTAAAATGCGACCAAAGATGTCTGCAAGTGAAACTATTACTGCAGAACCAATAAATTGTTGCCGACTTCTTCCTCCTACCAATTGATGATTATGAGGCTATGCTGGGCATAGAATAGCTGATGACACTAGGTGACATCTCTTGGAACTTTTCCAAATTGATTATGAAATTCTATTGCAAAGGCAAATAGGTCACCCTACGCAGGAAGCGCAGAAGCAATGTAACCACCATTTCAACCCAATGAATAGAGAAAGTTTTACACAAGATAAATGGTGGCTTTCTTATGCATCTCCAAAAGTAACCAGAGGGGAAGAAAATAGAAATTAAAGATCAAAATCTCACCCAACTGCTTATTGAATTTGATGATGTTTTGTCGAACCACGTGGCCTTCCTCCTACTCGGCAACATGACCACCGAATTCCAATCCTTCCGGGCAAACCACCAAAAACACTCAACCTTACCGCTATCCTCACTTCTAGAAGGATGAAATTGAGAAGATCATGAAGGAAATGCTTAAAACATGGGTGATTCAGCCAAGCTGCAGTCCCTACTCCTCACTGGTGCTACTTGTGCGCAAGAAAGACAGAACTTGGCGGATGTGCATCGACCGAGCTCTAAATGACATCACCATCAAGGATAAGTACCCAATACTAGTGGTGGATGAACTTCTTGATGAATTAAAAGGAGCTCGAGTCTTCACGAAGTTGGACCTCCGATCCGATTACCACCAAATTTGGGTATGTGAAGGCGACATCCCAAAAATTGCTTTCCGCACTCATAACGGCCATTATGAATTCTTGTGCTTGTGAATTGTTCTAATGATCCTTTGGGAGAATACTCTTTTTGTTAAGCTATCAAAGTGCAGCTTTCTCTAGCAAAAAGTAGAGTACCTTGGGTACATAATATCAGAAGAAGTAGTGGCCATAGACCCAACAAAAATCGAAGCAATGCAAGGCTGACCGAAACTTACAAATGTGAAATTGCTACATGGGTTCCTTGGACTAACGGGCTACTACCAAAAATTTGTGAAGGACTATGGGAAGATTAGTGCCCCCCTTACTTCTCTACTGAAAAAAGATGTCTTCCAATGGTCGAACAAAGCCTCCGTTGCCTTCGATAGACTTAAGGCAGCCATGACGATGACATCGGTGCTAGCGCTACCAGATTTCAACCGATTTCATCATTGAGGCCGATGCATCTGAAGTTAGAATTAGAGCCATTCTAATGCAAGATGGTCGATCACTCACATACACTAGCAAGGCGTTGTCTCCCTCCTATCAAAAAATGTCTATCTATAATAAGGAGATGCTCGCCATTGTGCACGCAGTAAAAAAGTGGAGACCCTACCTGATTGGCCGATGATTTCAGATTAAAACTAACCATAGAAGTCTTAAGTAATTTTTGGAGCAGAAGATATCATCCCCGGAGCAGCAAAAATGGGTAACCAAACTTCTAAGATTTGATTATGAAATTATTTACAAAAGGGGAAAGAAAACATGTTGCAGATGCACTCTCACGGCTCCCTCAACAAGCTGAATTTTCAACCATCTCTCTTCCTACCACCGGCTTCCTCGAGGGCATTAGGA
Source organism: Musa troglodytarum (assembly GCA_023547065.1). Taxonomy (NCBI): domain Eukaryota; kingdom Viridiplantae; phylum Streptophyta; class Magnoliopsida; order Zingiberales; family Musaceae; genus Musa; species Musa troglodytarum. The sequence goes on along the minus strand of CP097502.1, from coordinate 41,805,492 downwards.
GGAATGGAAGAAGGATCCAGAAACCAGCAACATCATAAAAAAATTAGAGGAGGATCCAAGTGCAATAGCTCACTATACTTAGGATTCGAGGGATCTACACTATAAAGATCGTATTGTGCTTATACCAAACTCCCCTTGCATCAAAGTCATTCTACATGAAATGCACTCCACACCTTCAGCAGGGCACTTTGGATTTCTAAGAACCTATAAAGTGAAGCAAAACTTTTATTGGAAAGGGATGAAAAAAATTATTTTGAAATACGTGACACAATGTGATGTATGTCAATAGCAAAAAGGTGAAACAGTGGCGAGTCCAGGAAACTACAACCACTACCCATACTAGACTTGGTGTAGACTGACATCTCCATGGACTTCATCGAAGGGCTACCACCTTCCAAAGATAAAAGCATAATCCTTGTGGTGGTTGATCAACTAACGAAATATGCTCATTTTTGTGCTGTGCGAAATCCCTACACTACTGTTAGTATTGCTCAGATTTTTATAGAAAATATTATTAAACTGCATGGGATGCCAAGGTCCATTGTAAGTGATCATGATAGGGTCTTCACTAGTAAATTTTGGACCGAGTTATTTCAATTGTAGGGCACCAAACTCAAGATGAGCACAACATATCATCCACAAACTGACGACCAAACAGAAGTGGTGAACAGGTGTTTAGAGACATACCTTCGGTGTTTCACTAGTGATCAGCCAAAGGAGTGGATGAAATGGCTCTCCTAGGCTGAATGGTGGTACAATACTACATATCATTCATCTACAAAATGTACCCCATATGAAGCATTATATGGTCGGCTCTTGTGATTCCAAAGTATGTAATTGGCTCGGCTAAGGTAGATCAAGTCGACCAAGATTTAATTGACAGAGACAAATTCCTATAGCTGCTAAAGGATAATCTCTCTACCGCTCAAGCTAGAATGAAGCAGCAAGTTGACACACGAAGAAGCGAAAGAGAATTTTTAGTAGGAGACTAGGTTTATCTTCGCCTACAGCCATACAAGCAACTATCCATCAATACACGAGCCTCCATGAAGCTATCTCCACATTTTTATGGGCCCTATCAGATCACAAAGCATATTGGAGCTATGGCGTATAGACTTAAATTGCTTGAGGATGCCAAAATTCACCCTGTCTTCCACGTGTCATGCTTGAAGCCCAAGTTGGGAGAACACGAGTCACCCCAGATTCAACTACCTAATACCACTAATGATGGATATATCCAAGCCCAACCGCAAGCCATTCTCGATCGTAGAATCATCATGCGTCGTCGACATCCCTCTACTGAAGTACTAGTGCATTAGAATAATTTACCACCCGAAGACGCCATATGGGAATCATATGAGGAGCTGAAGACCCAGTTCCCTGAATTTATGGAACCTCAGCCTTGAGGATAAGGCTGATTGGAAGAGGGCGGGCTTGATAGGACCCTAGAAGGGTTGGGTCCTACTCAACCAAGTATGAGCTAATAAAAACCCAATGAGTGTAATAAATCCCACCTAGCCGCCTCTATCCTATAAAGAAGAGAGGCTACGGTTTATATTTGGGCTATTGGGCCTCTTAGTTGCCACCCCCCTTGTTACTGGGCCGGTCGGCTAAAGTTGAGGGTAAATTGGGTAGTTCACTTAGGAAGCAGCTCCTAGGGCTATGGTTTGGAGCTCTATATAAGCTTGTAGCTATTGAATCTCGGATTTTGATGATGAAACTAATTGATTGTGGTTTATTGTTTAACTGCGTTTTAAGTTACGTAGGTCTACTTTTGATCAGGATTAGACAGTTGACGTTGGAGGAATTGACGTTACGCCAGAAGTGATCACGTCAGGATATTAGATGTCGAGCCGAAGGATCGGATGAGGCATCGACCAATGACGTACCGGGCAACTGAATGTCAATTCACGTTGTAATAACTATCTAGATCGAAATAGAGTGTTTGGTGTTTGTTTGTGCAGGAGTAACTACGAAAGGGATGAAGACGTAAAGCGAAATCAAGGGCGAAGTCAAGCGATGGATCGTTGGGAGTTAGAGTTTGTGAGCTTGAAGATTCATTGGGAGTGCTGCGGGCCGGCGAAGCAGTAGGAGCTTGAAGGGTTTCGGAAGCGGGAGGTTTGTCGGAAGTTCGCGAGCTTGCCAAGAAAGATCGAAGCTTGCCAAAAAGCTTGGGGAACTCGCCAAAATCATCATGAAGTCAGAGCTTGCGGGAGTCCAGGATGGTTTCAGAGGATCGTCGGAAGACCGTCGGAAGTTCGCGGAAGCTTAGCGGAAGAAGACTTGACTTGCGGACTTTGTAATAGCTTAGGAAACGTCTTTAAAATTTATAGTTAGCGTATTTTGGGTTAGAATTAGATAACCCAAAGTGGGGGCCCATTGGGCCTTGATTAGGATGAGTTTAGGCCAAAATTTTGGCCCAAACCGAACCAGCTACGTGCATGCTATTATAGCCAGGGTACTGTAGCTCGGCTACTATAGGCTGCTCTTGTAGAATACTCTGTGACGGTAGCACCGCCCAGCTCATGTGAGCGGTGGAACTGCTAGTGGGCGGTAGCACTACCCTGCGTCGATCAACAAATGTCTGACAGTGGCACCCTACCACCAAAAACCTTGGAACTCCAAATTTATTTCAAATTTGGAGCCCAATTTTGAATCCACTTTGGATCTATAAATACCCCCCCTTTCTCAGCTGAAAGGGCACCCTTTTTGAGCAAAAATTCTAAGTCTTGAGCTTGTGAAGAGTTTTGAAAAGTCTTGTGTTTGCTAAGTGTTCACCTTCTTCTTTTCTTGAGAGATCTTGTACAAGTGTGAACCTTTGTAAAGGGTTGTAAAAGGGGTGTTTGGTCCTTCCCTTCAAAGGATTTGCTAGTGGAAGAGCAGAGCCTCATCGAAAAGGCTTCAAGAGTGGATGTAGGTCATTTGACCGAACCACTATATATCATTGTGTCCTTAAATGTGTGAGTATTTACATTCTTGAATCATTTCATTACTTAGCTGCAAGTTGTTTAGTTCATAGTCATTTCCTTTACATAAGTAATTATTTTCAAGTTCTCTTTCACCAAATCGAAATCTTCCTACGAACTTGTGTTTTTGCAAAATCGGTTTCAAGAGTACGATTTTAATCCACTGCACTAATTCACCCCTCTCTTAGTGCCGCTCGATCCCTAACAATTGGTATCAGAGCTACGTTCTTTCTCTTTCGGATTTACACCCATGAGAAATGGCTGTAAATGGTTTTCAAGAGGGCTTTTCGGTTTTTCGTCCACCGTTTTTTAACGGTTCGGACTACACATATTGGAAAACTCGAATGAGAGTTTTCATGCTTTCAATGAACTTGGATTTGTGGAACATCATCGAAAATGGCTTTCAACCTTCCTCTAAACCGATTTAACGAATGGTCGGATTTGGAGAAAAGGTTATTTTCTTTAAATGCAAAGGCTATGAATGCCTTATTTTACGCTTTAGACAAAAATGAGTTCAACCGGATTTCTACATACGAAACGGCTTTTGATATTTGGCGAACTCTTGAAATCACGCACGAAGGAACGAGTAGAGTCAAAGACTCCAAAGTTAATATTTTGATGCACGATTTTGAGATTTTCCAATGGCACCAAGTGAGACTATCGATGACATGTTCTCCACGTTTCTCGGATGTCATCAATAGTCTAAAAGCTCTTGGTAAATGTTTTTGGACTTTGAACTCGTAAACAAGACTTTAAGATCTCTTCCAAAAGATGGGATCCGATAATAACCGAATACAAGAAACAAAAGATCTAAATAACTATCCTATTAATGAACTTATTGGGTCTTTAAAGACCTATGAAATGAGTTTCTTGGAACGTTTAGAACATTGAACATGATGAACATTTGGATCACCTTCTAAAGAACAAGAAGGTTTTGAATATCGGACAAATGGATGCCAGTGATGACTCAAGTGATGAGGACAATGAGGACATTGAACACATAACAATGTATGTTAACTAGTTCATTAAACAAAAATTATAAAATACAAATGAACTTGAACGGAGAAAGAGGCCAAAGAAGAAGAAGAAGGCTTGGAAAGAAGAATCAAGAAAAGAAGAAGCAAACTACGCTTTAATGGGCTTGGACAATGAGGTAAGTAACTTAACTTCCTTGAATTATTTTGAAATTACTTGATGATTTCCATGCTTAACTTAGTTTGTAGGATTTTTTTTTATGCTTTTCTTGTGTTTTTGAAATTAAAAAAAAAATCGAAATTATACTATGCTTTTCTTTATAGTATTTTTGAAAAGTAAACATATGAATGATGCAAGATTTGTGATAATGCTTAGGATTAATCCATGCATGTGTATCTTGATGGTTTACATTGTCTCCAAATATGATGCTTGATGATTTTATATCATGCATGAGCTTTTGAAGTAATAAAGTGTCATATTGTGATGATGAAACATATTTTTTGAATTTATAAATAGATGCATGATTTTGGCAAAAATTTGAACATGGCCTTTTAACATAAAAATTGAAAGTGTGCTATCATTTTTACATATTTGGTCTTGATGATTTTATGACTAAGCTTGTGTTTTATTTTGATACATGTTTTCATAAAAATTTTGAATATGCTCACATCAAATTGCTTAAAATGAAAATGTATTTTTTCTCATTCTATTGAGATGAATGAATTCATGTTATGAGTCTTGTGAATCTCATAAAAATAAAAACATGATGAATATTTTAAAAAAATGTGCCTCATGTTTTTGGTCTTAATGATTTCTCTTGAAATATGCTCTTTGGACCTATATGAAAAACATGAATATACTCATATGAACGTCAAATCACTTGAAATGGAACACATAAAAAATGAGAAATTACACTATCATGATGCTTTACGTGTAATGCTTTTGATCTTAATGGGCTAAATGACAACTTGTATTTCAAATTTATACAATGATGGCTTCCATATAAATGTTTGAACATACATTATGAAATCATCATTGAAATGAAAATATTAAAAGTTTGTTATCATGCTTAATGATTTTGTGATATCATATCTTGATGACAAACTCATGTTTTGGTCTTAAATTTGATACTCATCTTTTGAAACATGAGCACACTTGTTTGAAACAAAATGAAACACATTATCATGATAAGTTGAATCTCATAATGTGTTATATTGTTGTCTTGACAATTTTATAATGAAGTTTGTCTTTTTGATGTTGAATGTTGATATTTCTATTTTATTTGACATTAAAAGATAAAGGCATGTTTATTTGAAGTAAATTATAAAAGGAAATGCATGATTCTTGAAAATTTTCTATCTCTAAAGTTTTGGTCTTGATGAATCCATGTGGATCTCTTGAATCGAATCTTTTGGAAAGTACCACATGCTTAATGTGATTCGACTTAATGACAATTTGTCTTTTCGTCTTGAATGTTGACATTTACTTTTATTAAGGGCAAATGCATGGTTATAAGAAGCAAATCACATATAAAAACAAAATACAATCCTTTATATCAATCTTATCAATTTTTCTATAAGAAATTCATGAATCCATGCTTATCATGTATGAATTTATTGAATGAGATTTTGAGGATGATTCTAGTTTTGACTAATGCTTGATTTGTATTTATGTCATAAGACACATTTTAAAATTGAATCATGCTTCAATCATGTTCTATCTCCCTTAATTCATTTTGTTCTCCTATATTTCCTTTTATTTACCATAGAGGAGAATCTTCTAAATGAATTATGAAATTGATGATTTGATAATAAGTGTTTATCAAAAATCTATTTATCATTTTGCAATCTCTAAAAAGTTGATAATCACTCATTCATGTTGTGAATCTCAAAAATGTTTTTGATTTGATTAGGAGTTTTGAGTTGACAAAATGAGTTTGAATAATTTTATGACTCCTCTCTTGATCTCTTGAAATCATGACATTGAATTCTTGACTTGAGATATTTTTGCAAATTGAAATACCTTCCTCTATGATTGCTTCCTTTTTCATTTACTAAAAAGGAAAACAATTCAAGTCTTGATATATCGATAAGTGATACTTGAAATTATTTTTATGATTCATGATGAATTTAGATCTATCATGTATAAATCAAGTTGTTGCTCTTACTATCAAATGAATCATGAGTCCTGACATCACATCTTTTATGATATAAAAATGATATGATTTCCTTACCTTGTATGCCTTTTGTGATGATTTGAACATTGATGTAAAACAAAATTTATATTCTTCCCTTTCCCTTTATTTCCTTCTTTAATGACAAAAGGGGAAAGAAAGCATGTTAACATCATTAATCATGACTTGATTTTGATTTCTTGGAACTATATATTTGAGATTCTATTTATGAAATCATGATCGTGATGATTTGAAAACTCCTACATGTAAATCAAGATTTTCTTCATGACAAATATATATAAATTTTGTTTATTCATGAATTGATCTTTAATGAGATGACTTCCTTGTGTGATGATTGAAAATTAATTTTCTTTATGATGAATCATTGAATCATGACTTGATCTATGTTTCTTTTTATATATATCATCATTCTTGATTGTATACCCTTTATCATGAATTGAAAATTGACGATAAAGAAAGTATTTCTGAATCATGATTTTGATTTCTCGGAACTATATGTTTAGAATTTGTTTGAAAATCATGATCTTGATCTTGCTAAAATGAATGGTTATGAATCATGAATGATATCTTTTGATCCTTATTGATTTTTCATATTGATATCTATCATTACATGATATGATTGAATGATTGATTGATACAAATTTAAATGATGTGAAAAGTTGTTAAAGGAAGAAAACAATCTAAATTTTGATATTTCAATATTTGATACTTGGAATATTTTAAAATGTGTTCTTGATGAGAATGTTTGAAATTGTTCTTTTATCTCATGAATCTTTATCTTAATCTTGTTAAGAAAAATTTTAATGAACCATGAATCATATCTTTGGTATTCACGAATTAATCCTTATTGATATCTTTCATGAATTCTTTGAATCTATTGCCTTGAACTTTTGAATTGTGATGAATCAAAAATTTTTCTCCTATATGACTTCTCCTATATGTCATGCTTTGAATATTGATGAAGATTTTTTATTGATGGAAGTTGATATATGATATGAAAAGAGGATGTAAAGAAAATCTTTGTATTTGATCCTACTATTCTTTTGACAAAAACAAAGGGAGAAGATTTATTGCTAGCTTGCAACTTCAATGAAAAATTTCCTAGCTCGATCATTGAAATGAAGGAACATCCTATCATGAACATTTTAAATGTTGCTAGCATGCTACAAAAGCAAACTGCAAACTTGCTATGATGAATTGTAAGAAGCAAGTGATGGATTGCTATGCTTGGACATCCTTGAAAAATTTGCCATGATTGAATGTTGAATGTTGATGAAAATTTAGCTAGTATGATTGTAAAACTTGCATATTTTTTAAACTAGCTATGATGATTACTTCTCCTTTTTGTTGATGACATAGGGGGAGAAGTAGATTGATGACTTCATGCATTGTATTGAATATTTTATATATTTGCATGATGGTTTGACTATTCTCATAAATATTGTGATGAATGTTGCTTGGATTTGGGATAATCCAAGTATTCTATCAATGGCATATTGATAGGGGGAGTTTGGTTAAACTCAGGGAGTTATAGTTAACTCAAGTCGGTCATCAATTAGTTGTCATCATCAAAGGAGAGATTGTTGAATCTCGGATTTTGATGATGAAACTAATTGATTATGGTTATTGTTTAAGCGTGTTTTGAGTTACGCGAGTCTACTTTTGATCGAGTTAGGCGGTTGATGCTGGAGGAATTGGCGTTGCGAGGTGATCACGTCGAGGATATTAGATGTCGGCCGAAGGATCGGGCACGTCAGACCAATGACGCATCGGGCAGCTGAATGTCAATTCGCGTTGTAATGCGCCATAGATCGAAATAGAGTGTTTGGTGTTTGTTTGTGCGGGAGTAACTACGAAAGGGATGAAGGCGTAAAGCGAAATCAAGGGCGAAGTCAAGTGCGATGGATCGTTGGGAGTTGAGAGTTTGTGAGCTGAAGATTCATTGGGAGTCTTTGCAGGCGAGAATGAGTAGGGAGCTTGCCGAAGGGTTTTTCGGAAGCTCGCCGGGAGGTTCGTCGGAAGTTCGCGGAGCTTGCCAAGAAAGATCGAAGCTTGCCAAAAAAGCTCGGGGGAACTCGCCAAAATCATCATGAAGTCCGAGAGCTTGCCGGGAGTCCGCAGGATGGTTTCCGAGGGATCGTCGGAAGACCGTCGGAAGTTCGCGGAAGCTTGACGGAAGAAGACTTGACTTGCGGACTTTGTAATAGCTTAGGAAACGTCTTTAAAATTCGTAGTTAGCACGTATTTTGGGTTAGGATTAGATAACCCAAAGTGGGGGCCCATTGGGCCTTGATTAGGATGAGTTTGGGCCAAAATTTTGGCCCAAACCGAACCAACTACGTGCATGCTACTGTAGCATACTACTGTAGCATGGGTACTGTAGCATGCTACTGTGGCAGCGGTGGAACCGCTGCTGATAACTGCCCTTATGTGGAGCGCGACTCGACCAGAAACTTTGGAACTCCAAATTTATTTCAAATTTGGAGCCTAATTTTGAATCCACTTTGGATCTATAAATACCCCCCCTTTCTCAGCTGAAAGGGCACCCTTTTTTGAGCAAAAATTCTAAGTCTTGAGCTTGTGAAGAGTTTTGAAAAGTCTTGTGTTTGCTAAGTGTTCACCTTCTTCTTTTCTTGAGAGATCTTGTACAAGTGTGAACCTTGTAAAGGGTTGTAAAGGGGTGTTTGGTCCTTCCCCTTCAAAGGATTTGCTAGTGGAAGAGCAGAGCCTCATCGAAAAGGCTTCAAGAGTGGATGTAGGTCATTTGACCGAACCACTATACATCATTGTGTCCTTAAATGTGTGAGTATTTACATTCTTGAAACATTTCATTACTTAGCTGCAAGTTGTTTAGTTCATAGTCATTTCCTTTACGTAAGTAATTACTTTCAAGTTCTCTTTCACCAAATCGAAATCTTCCTACGAACTTATGTTTTTGCAAAATCGGTTTCAAGAGTACAATTTTAATCCGCTGCACTAATTCACCCCCCCTCTTAGTGCCGCTCGATCCCTAACAGTAGCCTCCACCTCTTTGGAATAAGAAAGATTAATCTACAATTGCAACCACCAGGCTACTTAGAGGGTGGAACTCCTATAGTGTTCCAAGGGTTGATCCCCCTCAAAGATCAATCTCCATAGAATTCCTCTAGGGTTCTATCATCTACTTCATTCTTATACTTCTTAAATTTCTTGAAGGCTTCGGACTTATACTTCATCAAATACATATGTTCATACCTAGAGAAATAGTCAGTGAAAGTAATGAAGTATAAGTAACCACCTATGGCCTGAGTTGACATAGGACTACATACATCACTATGTATGAGTTCAAGTAACTCAATGGCTCTCTTTCCAGTTCTACTAAATGGAGAGTTGATTATTTTTCTATGAAGGCAAGGCTCGTAAGTTGTATATGACTCATAGTCAAATTGATCTAGGTATCCATCTTTCAATAGCTTTTGAATCCTTTCCTCATGGATATAACCTAACCTACAATGCCACAGGTATGCACTGTTCATCTCATCTTGCTTCCTCTTAGATATGTTTACATTCATGATATGTGGAGTAGTATTTAGCATAAACAAACCATTATGCAATGCCCCTCTAGTGATGATCTTATCATTCTCAATAATTGAATAATAATTATTTTTAAAAATTACTTTATAACCATTTAATGTCAAACATGAAATGGAAATAACATTTTTGATAATAGAGGGAACAAAATAACATGCATCTAATGCAATAGTAGCTCCATTAGGCAAATGTAAAGTGATCTCGCCAATAGCAATAGCAACAACTCTTGCTCCATTACCTATCTTGAGCTTCATCTCGCCTTTTGCCAAACTCCTAGGGCTTGCCAGAACCTATAATGAATTGCAGATGTGATAAGCACTACTAGTATCCAATACCCATGCATTATCATAAGAATCTAACATGTGGAGATTGATCATGAAAGTACTTGAAGCTTCTCTAAGCTTCTGTTTTGCCTTTTCTACAAGATACCCCTTGTAGTTCCTTTTCCAATACCCATCTTAACTATAGTGGAAGCATTGACCTTTGTCCTTTGCTGGGTCAATTTTGGCAACCTTTGCCTTACCCCGTTTACCCTTGCCCTTGCCCTTCTTAAGGGTCTTTCCAACCTTCCTTTTCCTTTTAGTCTCACCAACGTAGAGAACTAGTTTCTCTTTCTTAATTGTGCTCTCTACCTCCCTCAACATATTGAGGATCTTAGGGACAGTCACCTCAAGTTTGTTCATATTAAAATTTATAATGAATTGGGACAAAGAATCTGGTATGGACTGAAGTATAAGATTAACACACAGATTATCATCTAGGACCATTCCTAGACCTACGAGTTTCTCAATCCACTCTATCATCTTTAGGACATGGTTCTAAACCGATGCCCCCTTAGTCATCCTAGTGCGGAAGAGACTCTTGGATATCTCATATCGTTGAGTTCTTCCCTGCTCCTCAAACAATTTACGGAGATGTAGGAGTATGGATCGAGCATCCATGTTTTCATGTTATCTCTATAACTCAGGAGTCATAGAGGCCAACATGTAATACTAAGTGAGAGTGGAATCATCTATATACTTCACATATCGGGTAAACTCTTCCTGAGGTGCTCCTGCCTCAGGTTGAGGGTATAACTGTATTCAAGACATATACGATTTTCTCCACTATGAAAACTATTTTCAGGTTATGGAGCCAATCTACATAGTTTGGACCAATAAGGTAATTAGCATCAAGTATGCCATGTAGAGGGTCTGATGGCGATATATTTATGATAAACATGAGATATAGCATAAGTAAATAATATGCAGATTTCATAGAAAAATAAATAATCAAGATATGGACTTCTATCTTGACATGCTCTCACTAATTTTTCTAGCAAGTCATGCGACACCCTCAACACATGAAACAGAAGTCTTCCACAAACTTCTACTAGGGATCGAGATCCAATCAGCATCTTAGTGTGACCTCGAGGGACTCGACCAATCACACTAATCCCAAAGAGGTAGGCAACTCTTGCCAATCACAACTCCTTATGATTCTCATCCTGTTTGGCCTCCGAACCACCATGGCCTCGAGGGACTTGACTAACCATGATGCCTAGTTAAGTCATCATCATCGTTACAAGATGAGTCTAATTCGGTGATATGCCCTCGAGGGACTCGACCAAGCAAACTATGTCCTTAAGTCATCGGTGACATCTCTATGTCATAGGCAAGATAGCAAAATGCAAAATAGGTGAGCCTCGAGGGACTCGACCAAATCAACCTACGTCGGGAATCGGTTCATACTTATAATGATGGAAGGCCATGTGGGTCAATCTTATTGCCTCACACTTACCGACTTAATATTATTATAGGAGGAGATTTAAGTTCGGTCTCATGATATGATGTGTCATACACATACATATTTAATATATATTTACATCACATGCAAATATATATACTTATCTAGTAGGTGTATAGCAATCACATATACAGGCACACCAGATGATCATGGACCTCAACCTAATATGATCAGGCCCAAGCCAGTAGGCCTAATCACTTATATCAGGATCTATGTGCATATTGGTGCATCTCTATGCTCGGTGATCATCTATCTCATCATCGTTAGATCTACCAGCACCTCGACGCATCTCCATGCATTGCAATCATTTGAATCAACCTCGAGAATCCTATTGCCATCTCCAGGCTTCCATCACATCTCTTCATGTAATTACAACATAATTACAAGCACGCAGGCCTGACAATCAATGAAAAAATAGAGGCTCGCCAGGCCCCAATAATCATATTCACACAAAACATAGTCCATGATCATCTTCCCACATCACACATCATATGTATATATTATGTAGGATTACTAGATAAATAATAATAGTTAATTAAACCTTTTAAATAACTAATTTTTTTTAAATCAGGAACATATAGGGAATTTTTAGAATTATCATGGGTATTTTGGTAATTTTGATAGGATATGCCCTAAAATTTCTGAAATTCATAGGGGCAAAACTGTTCTTTGCCCAAATCAGCCCCAAATAGAGTCAACTACAAGTGCAGTGTCATAATTTCTTGTGGTAGTCACCTAGCAGGCGTGCGGTGCCACCTTGGGCACTATCACTTTGCCATTGGCGGTCGCCAGGCACCGCCATGCGCAGGCAACAAGTGGCTACCTCATGTAGATTGTGGGCAGCCACCTTGTGTAGCCGCCTGCGCATGAGCGCTGCAACCTCACGCGCGGGCTACTGCCGCCATGCGCATAGGAGGCAGCCTGCAGGCGGCGATGGCGCCGCGCAAGCGGCGCCGCATGCTGATGGTAGCCGCCTCACCCAGGCGGCTGCTGCAGCATGGCTGGCACTACCTTGTGCAGCCACCCTACATGCACAGGCAGTGGCTACTGCCTTGTGCATCGGCGGTCGCAACCATTGCGGTCGCCACCTTGCACACATAGGGGCCGCAGCCATGTGCGTCGATAGCCCCCTTGCGTAGGCGGAGATTAGTCACCTCGTGCAAGTGGCTACTGCAGGTCAACGGGTGCTGCCTTGCAGGAAGCCACCCTGCATGCACGGTTATGGCCACTGCCTTATGCGCGCAGGCAGCTATCGCCTTGCGTAGGTGGCTACCGCATACAAGGCAGCCAACCTGCTGCTGCCTGCAAGCGGGCTACCTTGTTCACTTGCGAGCGCAAGCAGCTCGCTCATGGGTACCTTGCGTGCTGGCACTACCTCGATGGACAATCGGCTCACTTACAACTTTTGCATATGCACTGCTTTCAGTCGATCCATGGGGCAGCAACAGTTGCTGTCTCTTTTTCATTCATTTACATCAACAAATTTGACATAGAATGAACTCTCTAAAGCACCTTTCATTAGCAAGATAAAGTGCTTTTTGGATCTAGGAAACCACATCAAACGCAGCAAGAACACGTAAAATAATTCTACACGATTAAACATAAAACATGTAGTTTATAAGCCAATCATCGCACGATGAGCCTGGCTTTGATACCACTGCTACAAAATCATGAATCGGCATCTCATGCACAGCAAAAAATAAAAACAAGACTAGATTTTTCATAGTTAAGTACTTGTTCATTATGCGATGATTGGTGCACGAAAAAATCATAAATCCAAAAAATCACATGTATCATGTTAGAAGCATCACCTAGGAAGATTGTATATCCCTGAAATTTTCAGATCCAATGAAGAGGATAAAGGAGCACTAGCATACTCCTCTGATAGAACCTCAGAGGAATTCTATGGAGATTGATCTTTGAGGGGGATCAACCCTTGGAACGCTATAGGGGTTCCACCCTCCAAGTAGCCTGGTGGCTGCAATTGTAGATTGAACTTTCTTATTCCAAAGAGATGGAGGCTATAAGCTTATATAGAGCTCCAAACCCTAGCCCTAGGGGCTGCTTCCTAAGTGAACTACCTAATTTGCCCTCAACCTTAGCGGGTCTGCCCGAGTAACAAGGGGGCGATGGCTAAGAAGCCCAAAGACCCAAATATAAACCCTAGCCTCTCTTCTTTATAGGATAGAGGTGGCTAGGTGAGGTTTATTACATTCTTACAGGGTTTTTATTAGCTACTACATGGTTGAGTAGGACCTTACCCTGCTAGGGTCCTATCAAGCCCGCCCTCTTCAAATCAACCTTGTCCTCAAGGCTGGGGTTCCATGAACTCAGGGAACCGGGACTTCAGCTCCTCATATGATTTCCATGTAGCATCTTCGAGTGGTAAATTAGTCCAATGTACTAGTACTTCAGTAGAGGGACATCGACGATGCATCACGACTCTGCGGTCGAGGATGGCTTGTGGTTGGGCTTGAATATTTCCATCATCAATGGTGTTGGGCAATTGGATCTGGGGTGTCTCATGTTCTCCAAACTTGGGCTTCAAGCATGACACGTGGAAGACAGGGTGAATTTTGGTATCTTCAGGTAATTTAAGTCTATACGCCACAGCTCCAATATGCTCTATGATCTGATAGGGCCCATAAAAATGTGGAGATAGCTTCATGGAGACTCGTGTGTTGATGGATAGTTGCTTGTATGGTTGTAGGCGAAGATAAATCCAGTCTCCTACTAAAAATTCTCTTTCACTTCTTCGTGTGTCAGCTTGCTTCTCCATTCTAGCTTGAGCGGTAGAGAGATTATCCTTTAGCAGCTATAGGAGTTTGTCCTTGTCAATTAAATCTTGATCGACCTGATCTACCTTAGTCGAGCCAATTACATACTTTGGAATCACAGGAGTCGGCCGACCATATAATGCTTCATATGGGGTACATTTTATAGATGAATGATATATAGTATTGTACCACCATTCGGCCTAGGGGAGCCATTTCGTCCACTCCTTTGGTCGATCACTAGCGAAACACCGAAGGTATGTCTCTAAACATCTGTTCACCACTTCTGTTTGGTCAGTTTATGGATGATATGCTGTGCTCATCTTGAGTTTAGTGCCTCAGAAATAACTCGGTCCAAAATTTACTAGTGAAGACCCTGTCACGATCACTTACGATGGACCTTGGCATCCCATGTAGTTTGACAATATTTTCTATGAAAATCTGAGTAATACTAACAGTAGTGTAGGGATTTCGCATAGCACAAAAATGAGTATATTTCGTAAGTCGATCAACCACCACAAGGATTGTGCTTTTTACCTTTGGAAGGTGGCAGCCCTTTGATGAAGTCCATGGAGATGTCAGTCCACACCGAGTCTGGTATGGGTAGTGGTTGTAGTTTCCCTAGACTCGCCACTGTTTCACCTTTTTGCTGTTGACATACATCACATTGTGCTACGTATTCAGAAATAATTTTTTTCATCCCTTTCCAATAAAAGTTTTGCTTCACTCTTTTGTAGGTTCTTAGAAATCTGGAGTGCCCTACTAAAGGTGTGGAGTGTATTTCGTGCAGAATGACTTTGATGCAAGGGGAGTTTGGTATAAGCACAATACGACCTTTATAGCGTAGATCCCTCGAATCCCAAGTATAGTGAGCTATTGCGCTTGGATCCTCCTCCAATGTTTTGATGATGTTGCTGGTTTCTGGATCCTTCTTCCATTCCTCCCCCTCTGGTTGCTGCTGGAGATGCATAAGAAAGCCACCATTTATCTTGTTTAAAACTTTCTCCATTTGTTGGGTTGAAACGGTGGTTGGTTACGTTGCTTCCCAAGGGTGACCTGTTTACCTTTGCAATAGAATTTCATAATCAATTTGGAAAAGTTCCAAGAGACATCACCTAGTGTCATCAGCCATTCTATGCCCAGCACAGCCTCATAATCATCAATTGGTAGGAGGAAGAAGTCGGCAACAATTTCTTGTCCCTACAGTAATAGTTTCACTTGTGGGCATCTTTGGTCGCATATTAGGATTCGGCCGTCGGCAACCTTTACGTTGAACTTGCTGCAACCTTCGATATAGAGTGCCATCCGAGCAGCAACCTTACTATTTAGAAAATTATTAGTACTGCCTGTATCGATGAGAATGGTGATTGGTTATTGTTTGAGCAGGCCTCCAACTTTCATCGTTTGCGGATTTGAGTAGCCGGCTAGTGCATGTACCATAAAGTTGGTTGATTGTGGCTCTTCTTCCACATCTTCATCCTCATGTTCAAGACTCTCTTCTGGCTGTTCACTGATCTCTTCTTCCACTGGTTCAATCACAAGAAGTCTCCCTTTTTTACAGCGATGCTCGCGGCTCCACGGCTCGTTACAATGCCAACATAACCCCTTGGCAGATTGGTCTCGAAGCTCTTCTCTTATCAACCTTTTTGGTGCAGGAGCTCGGCCCGATAGTAGGGAGCTGAGGATTCGATATTACTGGTTGGGGAATGACCCTAGTCCTTCGGGCTTCGTGGTTCAATCGCTCCTCCGATGTCATGCGAAAGAGAGCCATAAGCGTGTACGGTTGTCGTGCTTTAACTTCTCCCGGATCTCGGCTTTAAGCCCTCAATAAATGTCCCCAACAACTGTTTTCAGACCAATCATGAGTTTGATTAGATAACCTTTCAAACCTGGTTTGATACTCCTGGATGGTGGAGGTTTATCGGATCTTTGCTAGTTGTCCAAAGTCGATGTTCTCGTGTCGGTTGGTCGAAGCGGATCAGCAATCCTTCTTTGAATTGTCACCATGAGAGGACTCCATGAGTGTGTTCAAACCAATCAAACCATTGTATGGCATCCCCTTCAAGATGTATAGCTGTAATTTCTACCATAGATGCGTCCGCAGTTTTGTGATACCGAAAATATCGCTCCGCGCGCGAGATCCAACTAATCGGGTCTCCTTCTTCCCATCTAGGGAAGTCCACCCTCATGCGTGGATAGTAGGGATCGGTCATAGAGCCTCCCTTCTCTTAGGAGTCATCTTTTCGGTCAGAGCTCTCTCCTTGATGAGATTTCTTTGGGCTCGGTGTTTGACCCAAACTGAGTTCGGCAAAGAGAGCCCGAATCTTATCCTCCATTCGCGTCTCGAAGGCTTCGAATTTAGCATTTATCGCCTCCACGGATGCCATAGTATATGCCTCCAGATATGTAATATTAAGATCTTTCTTTTGTTACTGGGTTAAAGGCATGAATTGTTTGAGGGAAGTGGTGGCCGAAAGGGTTTGTGGATCGGTGGATGTAGGCTGCGGTTTAGGCTTATTTTGTGACTGTTTTGGGTGCTATTTGGGGCTGCGATTTGATGGAGTTTTGGGCTGAGATGGTAGTGGATAAAGGTTAGGGAAGAGAGTTTTAGATCTGTGGTAGATCGTAGCAAAGATTTGACAAAATCAGTGGCAATTGCTGCTGCCTATGTGCGCTGCCTCGTAAGAGCAGAATTGTCGTCGAAGAAATAGCGATTTCTCTACGAAATTTCCAGCGAAAACTCAGGGATTTGAGGAGGGGGTTTGACATTAGAATCTTAGTTTAGATAGCAACAAGGATAACAAATTGGATCAAGAAATTTTGGCAGCAAAGCAGTAAAGAAATCGGTGCAAGTTGCGATAGTAGAATTCTCGTCGAAAAATTTCAGCAGTTTGCGACAAGAGATTGTAGCAACACACGAATTTTTTTTTTGATGAATTCCACAATAGATCAATCATGGATGGGAGCCAAGATGATCTATGAGGTGCACAAAAAATTTCGTTCAAAAAGGATAACAATTACATCGGTTAAAGGCAGCAACACGCGGCTGAAATTTTCTGCAGCGATCCTTCATTCGCAAAGATGGTAACTTTTGCGACGCAAGGAATTCGCAGGCAAGGGATTGATAGAAAAACTTCTTTTTGATATTTTAGATAAAAAATTACAGCAGCAAAAGGTATTGGTGGTAGAAAAATACCAGATCTCTGATGCAATTAGAGGTAGCGATTGTAAATTGATTTGATCTACGTCAAGAGATGACGGTGGAGACGACGACGTCAAGAGCAATTGTGGGAATTGCTTGGCTAATGGTGGGCGGCAGAGATGGCAGGAAAAGCAGCAAGATCGCTGCTCTGATACCAGATGATAGAACCCCAGAGGAATTCTATGGAGATTGATCTTTGAGAGGATCAACCCTTGGGCAGCTATAGGGTTCCACCCTCCAAGTAACTTTGGTGGCTGCAATTGTAGATTGATCTTTCTTATTCCAAAGAGGTGGAGGCTACAAGCATATAGAGCTCCAAACCCTAGCCCTAGGGGCTGCTTCCTAAGTGAACTACCCAATTTGCCTTCAACCTTAGCGGGCCGGCCCAGTAACAAGGGGGCGACGGCTAAAAAGCCTAAAGACTCAAATATAAACCCTAGCCTCTCTTCTTTATAGGATAGAGGTGGCTAGGTGGGGTTTATTACATTCTCACAGGATTTTTATTAGCTACTATATGGTTGAGTAGGACCTTACCCTGCTAGGGTCCTATCATCCTCTCTAGCGGTAATCCACACAACAGACGCAACAACGATGCTTCTCAGATCACCGTGGGATCTCCCTCTCCATGTGCACCATAATTTTGTCAAAGCCAAGGAGGAGGAGAAGAAGCTAAGGAGAATAGGAGAGGCAACTTCCAATAGCTCTAGCCTATGAACCAGAAAGATCCTACTATTTATAGACGTACATGAAACTTATCCTTAATAGATCATGTTCACATTAGATCTTTATCCTATTGAATCTCAGATTTTAATGATGGAGTCAATTGATGGGTTATTTAATATAATCTATATTATTGAGATAAGTGTGTAAGATTAACTATAATAGCTTGAAGACATAAAGCAAATTACTAGAGTCAAGTTGTTGGGAGTTCGAGAGTCCATCGGAAGTTTGAAGGATCATCGGAAGTACTGCCGGAACCAACCAAGAAAGAATCGGGGACTTGCCGAAGGTTTCAGAAGTTCACCAAAAAGATTGTCGGAGGTTCACGAAGCTCACCGAGAAGGTTCGAAAGCTTGTCAAAGACTTATCGAACTCGGCACAGAGTCCGGGAGCCTATTGGGAGTCCGTCGGAAGAAATCAGAGTGTCGAAGTCCTGAAGTTCGTGAGCTCATGGAAGAAGACTTGATGTTGCCGATTTAAAATTACTTAGAATTATGTTTCAATTTCATAGTTAGGACATAATTAGGATAAGGATTAGGTAATAATCTGGTTTAACCCTGGTAGGGGCCAACTGGGCCTTATTTGGATTGATTTGGGCCGAAGTTAGGGCCCATTCAGCTTTGTTAGAACAGTCTGGCAGTGGCACCGCCTCGAGAACAAGTTTCCAAGTGTTTTGGGCAGTGGTACTGCCCCAGGTCAATGGTGGTACCGTCGACTTTAATGCCTGGTATGCGGTGGTACCGCTAGTACCCGGTAAACCTAGGATGGGATTCTTTTTGGCTCCATTTTTGAAAGCCAATTGAGTCTATAAATACCCCTCTTTTCTCAACTGAGAAAGCACCTTTTGAGAAGTTGAAAACTAAGTCAAAACTATAGCAAAGTCTTATTTCAATAGCTTAAGTGTTCACCTCCCTCTTTCTTTGTAAAAAATCTGTAAGAGAGTGAACCACTTGTAAAAGTTTGTAAGAGGGGTATTTGGTCCTTCCCCTTCAAGAGATTTGATAGTGGAAGTTGGGAGTCTCATCGGAGGAGGCTTGAGTGGATGTAGGTCTTTGACCAACCATTATCATCAGACTTTGGTTGTGAGTTTTTAAATATTCTGTATCTTATCTTTACTTAGCTACAAATTACTCGGTTTTCTTCTCCTACTCTCAATTGCATTCACTCGAACTATTCTAGCTAAATCCCTTTTTTATCGGATCGAAATTTTCATATGAATCAACTATCTCCAAAATTGGTTTCAAGTTTACGAGATTTAATCCGCTACACTAATTCACCCCCCCCCCCCCCTCTCTTAGTGCTTCTCAGATCCTAACAATTGGTATCAGAGCCTGGTCACTCTCATCTAGTTTAAAATCTAAGAGAGATGGCTTATTCCAACATGCAAGAGGGTCATTCAATTATATGTCCACCCATGTTCAATGGGTCAGATTACACATATTGGAAGACTCATATGAGGATCTTTCTTATTTCCATGGACTTCGAACTTTGGAATATCGTTGAAAATGGATTTAAAAAATCTTCTCTTCCGATGAGCAAATGGAATGAATCGGAGAAGAAAGTTTTTACTTTAAATGCAAAAGCTATGAATGCCTTATTTTATGCACTTGATAAAAATGAGTTTAATCACATTTCGATTTGTGAATCGACTTTTGATATTTGGCATATTCTTGAGATCACTCATGAAGGCACTAGCTGAGTGAAAGAGTCCAAAATCAATATTCTTGTGCATTCTTACGAGCTTTTTCAAATGAAATCAATTGATTCCATCGGAGATATGTACACCCGCTTCCCGGATATCATCAATGGACTCAAAGTACTTGGTAAAGGTTTTTCTATTATTAAACTTATAACTAAAATTTTAAGATCCTTTATAAAGGGTTGGGATTCAAAAGTTACGGCCATTCAAGAGGCCAAGGAGCTTAAAACCTTTTCTCTCGAATAACTCATTGGGTCTCTAATGACTTACGAAATGACATGTCATGCTCATGAAGAGCTCGAGAACCCCCTTCAAAAGAACAGGAAGTATATGGCATTAAGAATACAAGATGACCACTTGAAAGGAACATCAAGTGATGAGGACAGTGACGATGACTTTACACTCTTGACTCAAAAATTTTAAAAATTCATAAGACGAAATTGTTAGTCATATGTGCTCTGCAAGCCAATCATATGAGTGATAGCACTTGTGACTTGATATGCACTTTTTCTCTCTACATATTATTAAGTATTTTATCACTTTATCTTGCGTTTTGCATATATTGTGATGTCCTTGGATATGTGTAATGGGAATCGGATCGTGATGAGATCACGATAATGAGACCGATTCACCTTTAAATACAAACCCTAAATTATCCTAGTCATAGATTACTCAAGAAGGACATCGAGATAATCGGATAGACTGGTGTGCTGTATACCCGTCCATATGATGGAGGTGGCTAGTCTCATAGCTACTCGTGTGGGGACACTAAGGGTATAGTGCAGATGCTTATTGGGGAATGAGTTCACTGATTGATCCACCTACAGAATGCTAGATGGTTATTGATACCTCACGTCAAACAGTAATTTCATAGTCCCAGTAGTGTATCTAGTCCTTAGACTTGAGACACTAAGGATGTCTTGTATAAGTACTCCACTCTTTGATACCGAACTTATAGGTTTGGAAAGTTTCAAATCTAGTATAACCGGTTATTGGGAGTGGTAGCCAACCTTACAAGGGCTATTGAGTGTCAATAAAAGATCATACGCTCTCAATATCATGAGAGGAATATCCCATGTATTCTTGCTCGAACAAATCCTTAGCCAAGGTTATTCGGATTGAGAGAGAAAGAGTTCTCCGAGAGAATCCGACAAGAGCAAGACTCAAGGAGAGACCATATGGGCCTGACAGCACCATGCCCGATATAGGGTCTCTGGGATATTAGATGGATGAGGGACTATAGATACATGATAACTGAGAATAGATAGATCTAAAGGATTAGATTCCCCTGTATCGTCTAGGGGCTGCAGTATAGTAGCCTAATTCGTCCACAATCAATGAGTTGGGTGAATTATTATAGAGATAATAATTCACTAAGTCAGAAGGAGTTCTGACAAGTATGACTCACAGCTAGCTCGATATTGGGCCTAGAGGGTCACACACATATGGTAGATGTTGCGACGAGTAGAGGTTCGGGTATGAGATATCCGCTGGAGCCCCTAACTTATTGGATATCTATTAAGCCCCTGAATTATTGGATCTTAAGATGAGATCCAATAATTGCTTATAAGAGATTTTTGGGTAGAGACCCACTAATCAAAGTGGCTTGGGTAATTGGATAGAGATCCAATACCCAACAGGGCAAGATCCATTAGGGTTTACATGGGGCCTCTATAAATAGGAGGGAACCAAAGTTCTATAGGCTGAGAGTTTCTTTGGGCAGGGGCGCCGGTGGACGCTTCACCCATTGGGGCAGCGCCAGCCCGCTGCGGGCGTTGCGAGTGCTGCCCCATGGGTGGTGCCTGCGCAAGCGGTGCCCACCTGCAGTAGGGGCAGCACCTGTGGGCACTACACCCGCCTGTTGCGACCGAACCGCCCGCTGCGTCGTCACCGGCAAGGTGGCAACAGTTGCACCGCAACGCAGCATCAAGAGAGGGAGAGGGCTTAGGGTTTTGGGTAAAAGATAGTTTTGCCCCTGAGAATATATGAAATTCTAGTCTTATCCCCTATGGCCGAATGACCAAAATGCCTCTCAGAATTTTAAAAATTCTGATTTCTGTTTCTTTTGATAAAATAACCAAAATACCCCTCATAATTTAAAAAAATTCTAGTTTTGTCCTCTTGGTCGAATGACCAAAATACCCTTAAGAATTCAAAAATTTTCCTCTATATCCCTTGTTTCAAAAAAAAATATATGTTAATTAAATAGTTTAATTAACTATTATTTTTTTATCTAGTAGTCCTATAAAATAATATATACATGTGATGTATGATGTGGATAAATGATCGTGGATTTGTGATGTGATGTGTGTACATATGATTATTATTATTAGGGCCTGCGAGCGTCTATTTTTCTCGTTTATTGTCGAGCCTATATGCTTGTAATTATGTTATAATTACATGAGGAGTCGTAGTGGTAGCAGGACCCATGAGGTTGAGACGGACGATCCGACGCATGGAGATGAGTTGAGATGCCGACGGAACCGACGAAGCGAGAAGGACGATCACAGGGCATGGAGATGCGCCTAAGCACACATAGATCTTGATGTGAGTGATTGGGCCCACTAGCTCGGGCCTGATCACATTAGGATGTGGTCCATGATCATCTGGTGTGATTGCTCATGTGATATATGATTGGTTATACACATATTATATATATATATATATATATATATATATATATATATATATATATATATATATTTACATACGATGTAAATATATATATTAAATAGGTATATATGTGACATATTATGTTAGGAGACCAAATTAAAATCCTTTCTATTAATAATATTAAGTCAGTAAACATAAGGCAATTAGATTGACCCACTTGGCCTTCCATCGTTATAGGCAAAAACCGATTTCCAATATATGTTGAGTTAGTCGAGTCCCTCGAGACTCATCTATATCGCATTTCACTATCTTATCTACGACATAAAGATATCACCGGTGACCTAAGGACATGGTATACTTGGTCGAGTCCCTCGAGAGTATATCACCGAATCAAACTCATCTTGTAACGATGGTGATGACTTAACTGAACATCATGGTTGGTCGAGTCCCTCGAGGCCATGGTGGTTCGGAGGCTAAACAGGATGGGAATCACAAGGAGTTATGATTGGCAAGAGTTGCCTACCTTTAAGGGCTTAACATGATTGGTCAAGTCTCTCGAGGTTACGTTAAGATGCCGATTGGATCCCGATCCCCACTAGAGATCTGTCAGGGGTCTCCGATTCATATACCAGAGGGTGTTGTGTGTCTCACGAAAAATTAGTAGGAATATATTAAGATAGAAGTTCTTATCTTAACTATTTAATTTTTATAAAGTCTACATGTTATTTATTTCTACTACATCTTTAATTTTAAAAAAATATCACTTTCAAATCCTTTATGTGGCATACTTAATGCCAACCGCCTCACTGGTCCAAATTATATAGATTGGCTTCGTAATCTGAGAATCGTTCTTATGACAGAGAAAATTGCATATGTCCTTGATATAGTGATCCCTACGCTTGACGACGAGGCAAGCGAGAATGAGATCACTCATTATGTGAAGTACATAGATGATTCCGCTCTTTCTCAATGTTATATTTTGGCCTCTATGACTACTGAGTTACAGAGACAACATGAAAATATGGATGCTAATTTCATACTTTTGCATCTCTATAAACTGTTTGAGAAACAAGGAAGAACTCAGCGATATGAGATATCAAAGAGTCTTTTCCATGCTAGGATGACTGAGGGGACATTGGTTCAGAACTATATCCTTAAGAAGATTGAGTGGATCAAGAAACTCACAGGTCTAGGAATGGTCCTAGAGGATAACCTGTGTGGATCTTGTGCTTCAATCCCTACCAGATTCCTTTTCTCAATTCATAATGAATTTTAATATGAACAAACTTGAGGTGACCCTCCCAGAGCTCCTCAATATGTTGAGAGAAGTAGAGAGCACCATCAAGAAAGAGAAGCTAGTTCTCTTTGCTAGTGAGACTAGAAAGAAAATGAAGGCTGAGAAGACTCTTAAGAAGGGCAAGGGCAAGGGCAAAATGGGTAAGGCAAAGGTTGTCAAGAAAGACCTAACAAAGGACAAAGACCAATGCTTCCACTATGACAAAGATGGACATTGGAAGAGGAACTACAAAGAGTACCTTGCAAAGAGGGTGAAATAGAAGCTCAAAGAAGCTTCAGGTACATTCATGATTAGTCTCCATTTGTCAAAATCTTATGATAATACATGGGTATTGGATACCAGGAGTGCTTATCATATTTGTAATTCGTTGTAGGTTCTGGCAGGACTTAGGAGATTGAATAGAGGCGAGATGAACCTTAAGATAAGCAATGGAGCAAAGGTTATTGCAGTTGTTGTTAGCAAGGTCACCTTACATCTGCTTGGTGGAGCTATTATTGCATTAGATGCATGCTATTATGTTCCTTCTATTATCAAAAATATTATTTTTATTTCATGTTTGATAGTTAGCGGATATAAATTAGTTTTTGAGAATAATGGTTGTTTAATAATATTAGATGATGAGATCATCACAAGAGGAACATTGCATAATGGTTTATTTATGCTAGATATAGCTTCACACATCATGAGTGTAAGTGAATCTAAGAGGAAATGAGAAGGGGTGAACAATGCATATCTTTGGCATTGTAGGCTAGGTCACATCCACGAGGGAAGGATTCAAAAGTTGCTGAAGAATGGATATCTAAATCCATTTGACTATGAGTCATATGCGACATGTGAACCTTGCCTTCGGGGAAAGATGACCAACTCTCTATTTAGTGGAACTTGAGAGAGCCATTGAGTTACTGGAACTTATACATAGTGATGTATGTGGTCCCATGTCGACTCATGTCATAGGTGGTTACTCATACTTCATTACTTTCACTAATGATTTCTTAAGATACAGATATGTGTACTTGATGAAGTACAAGTCTGAGACTTTTGAGAAATTTAGAGAATATAAAAATGAAGTGGAAAACTAGATAGAAAAAAGTATTAAAACCCTTTGATTAGATCGAGGAGGTGAGTTCTTGAGTGTAGAGTTCACCCAATTCCTCAAAGACTATGGGATTTTATCCCAATGGATATCTCCTTATACACCACAGCTTAATAGTATATCAGAAAAGAGGAATCGCACACTATTATGTTGAATCTTGGATTTTGATGATGAAGTCAATTGGTGAAATATTTGTTCTAATCTACTTTGTCGAGATAAGTGTGCAGGAACAACTACAATGGGAAGAAAATATAAAGTGATTTACCGAGGTCAAGTTCGTCGGGGGTTCAAGAGTTCATCGGAAGTCAGAGATTTTTGAAGTGTTGCGGAACCATCCAATATCGAATCGAGGACTTGCCGAAGTTTTGAAGTTCATCTCAAAAATCGTCGAAGGTTCACGGAACTTCTGGGAAGATTCGGAAGCTAGCGAAGACTTCGTTGAGCTCGCCATACAATCGGAGTATCTTTGGGAGTCCACTTGGAAGCAATCCGAGGAAGCATCGAAGCCTGGAATCTCACCATAAAGCTCGCGGAAGTTGACTTGAAGAGTGTCGGATCAAATCACGCTGAGTTATGTTTTTAAGTTCAGAGTTCGTATAGCGAGCAGAGCAAGGATTTAAGAAAAGAAAATTTCTGTATCTAAACCAATGAGGGCCAATCAGACTCTATCCGGGCAAGTTGGGGCTTCGCGAGGCCCATTCGCCACGAACGGGCCGCGTTGACCGCCTTGACTGGTGGCACCACCCGGCCTTTGGGGCGATGGGACGCCTAGCTGGAGGCGGTAACTTAGCTGCCCACTGTACACCAGAGCCGAGGCGGTGGAACCGCGCACTGGATAAACCGATAACACCGCCCGAGTCACGGTGGGCGTGCTTGCTGAGGCGATACGACAAAGCGCGGAACCGGCCGATGGGGCGCGGGCGGCAGTCACCGCATCGGAGCGTAGCACGTCAACATGCGCAGACGCTCGTGTGTCGCCAGACCGATACAGTGTGGCACCGACTAATTCCAACCTGAACTTAAATTCGATTTCACCCGGAGCCCACCAATCCATTTGGATCTATAAATACCCCTCTTTCTCAACTGAAAGGACACCCTTTTGAGAGTTAGAATCTTAGTCTTGAGCTTTTGAAAAGTCTTGTTCTTGCTAAGTGTTCACCTCCTTCTTCTTGAGAAATCTTGTAAAAGTGTGAACTTCTTGTAAAGGGTTGAAAAAGGGGTATTTGGTCCTTCCCCTTCAAAGGATTTGGTAGTGGAAGAGTAGAGCCTCATCGTAAAGGCTTCAAGAGTGGATGTAGGTCATTTGACCGAACCACTATATCATTGTGTTCATAAATGTGTGAGTGTTTACATTCTTGAATCATTTCATTACTTGCTGCAAGTTGTTTAGTTCATAGTTATTTCCTTTACGTAAGCAATTACTTTCAAGTTCCCTTTCACCAAATCGAAATCTTCCTATGAACTTATGTTTTTGCAAAATCGGTTTCAAAAGTATGATTTTAATCTGCTGCATTAATTCACCCCCCCCCCCTCTTAGTGCCTTTTAGATCCTAACAATTGGTATCAGAGTAAGGTTTGCTCTCATATTGGTTTAAAATCCAAGAGAGATGGCCTACTCCGGTATGCAAGGGAGTCACTCTATTACTCGTCGCCTATGTTTAATGGGTGGATTATATGTATTGGAAGACTCGTATGAGGATTTTCCTCATTTCCATGGACTTCAAACTTTGGAACATTGTTGAAAATGGCTTTGCAAAATCTTCTCTTCCGATAAGTGAGTGGAATGAGTCGGAAAGGAAGATTTTTGCTCTTAATTGAAAGGCTATGAATGCCTTATTTTGTGCGCTTAATAAGAATGAGTTTAATCGGGTTTCTATTTGTGAATCGGCATTTGATATTTGGCGCACTCTTGAAATCACTCATGAAGGCACTAGCCGAGTGAAAGAGTCCAAAATCAACATTCTTGTGCATTCCTATGAACTTTTGGATGAAACCAAATGAGTCCATTGGAGACATGTACACGCTTTACGGATGTCATCAATGGACTTAAAGCTCTTGGTAAAGATTTTTCTAATTTTGAATTGGTAACTAAAATTTTAAGATCCCTTCCAAAGAGTTGGGATCCAAAGGTCACGGCCATTCAAGAGGCCAAGGATCTTAAAGTATTTCGAACTTATTGGATCTCTAATGACCTATGAGATGACGTGTCATGCTCATGAAGAGCTTGAGAACCCCCTTCCAAAGAATAGGAAGGATATGGCACTTAGAACACAAGAAGACCACTTGAAAGGAACATCAAGTGATGAGGACAGTGACAATGACATTGCACTTCTTTCGAAAGTTTAAGAAATTTATAAGAAAGAACAAATTTAAAAATGACACAAAAAGCAAATTTGAACACAAAAAGGACCAAGTTATTTGCTACGAATGCAAGAAGCCGGGACACTTCAAGAATGAATGCCCTCAAGCCAAGAAGAAGCAATTTAAGAAGAAAAAAGCCTTGAAGGCCACGTGGGATGATTCAAGTGACTCCGAGGTTGAAGAAGCTAGCAACAAAGGAGGCAAACTTTGCACTAATGGCATTAGGAGAAGAGGTTAGTGAGTTACTTAATGAAGAATTATCTTTATGAACTTTCTATGGCTTTTCATGAGTTATTTGATGAATGTAGAACTATTAGTAAGAAGTTCAATTTGCTTAAGAAAGAGCATGCTTTATTACAAAGTAAGTTCAATAGTCTTCAAAACCCTTCTCTACCCCATGCTCTAAGTGTGAAGACTTAGATGCAACAAAGAGGGAGAACTTGCTACTCAAAGAGACCTAAACAAGTTTAAGGTCGGTAGCAAGGGCTTGGACATGATTCTTGCTAACAAAGGTCACGTCGGAAATAGAAGTGGAATCGGATTTGTGAGAGGTTCTCACCAAAATCCCACCACCTTCGTTAAAGGGCCTACATTGCATGTATCACCCCATTTGAAATGTAATTTTTGTGGCAAAACAGGACATGTTGCTTACAAATGTCCATTCAAGAAAATTAATCCACAAAAATTGATATGGGTTCCTAAAGGAACCATAAACAATTCAATGATAAATTACAAAGTAAGTAGATCAATTTGTAAGGCACCCAAAATCAAATGGGTACCTAAAAACCATCCTCTTTTGTAGACAAACTCACAAGCTAGGAGCAAGAAATGGTATCTTGATAGTGGATGCTCAAGGCACATGGGAGATCCATCTCATTTCTCTAAGCTCACTAGCTAAGACGAAGGATATGTCACCTTTGGAGACAACAACAAGGGTAAAATCATTGGCAAAGGAACCATAGGTAACAAATCGAGTTTTCAATTGATGATGTGTTACTAGTTGATGGTTTAAAACATAATCTTTTAAGTATTAGTCAATTATGTGATAAAGGTTATGTTGTTAGATTTGAATCTAATGTTTGCATTATTGAAAAAACCCAACAACATATCCATGATTGCTTTAAAACAAAACAATGTCTACACCATAAATATTGATAAATTAAGTAATGAAATGTGCTTTTCGATTTTGAATGATGATGCTTGGCTTTGGCATAGGAGATTAGGCCATGCAAGCATGAAACTAATCTCTAAGATTTCATCTAGAGAATTAGTAAGAGGTATCCCAAACATGAAATTTGTTAAGGATAAGGTATGTGATGCATGTCAACTAGGAAAACAAATAAAGACTAGTTTCAAATCAAAAAATCAAATTAGCACCACTAGACCATTGCAATTGATCCATTTGGACTTATTTGGACCAATTGACATAACAAGCCTAGGAGGTAGCAAATATGCCTTTGTAATTGTGGATGACTATAGTAGATACACTTGGACCTATTTCTTGGCTCATAAAAGTGATTGTTTCAAATGTTTCTCTAAATTTTGTAAACTCACTCAAAATGAAAAAGGTTTTATGATTTCATCAATTAGTGATCATGGAGGTGAATTTCAAAATCATGACTTCCAAATTTTTGTGAAATAACCGGATACAATCATAACTTCTCTACTCCAAGAAATCCATAACAAAATGGAGTAGTGGAAAGGAAAAATAGAAGTTTGCAAGAAATGGCTAGAACCATGTTAAATGAATATAATTTACCAAAATATTTTTGGACCGAAGCCGTGAATACAGCTTGCTATGTTATGAATAGAGTTCTAGTGAGACCATCCCTATCTAAAACTCCATATGAATTATGGAATGATAAAAAACCCAATGTTTCTTATTTTAAAGTTTTTGGTTGTAAATGCTTTATTTTAAATGAAAAGGATGCCTTAGGAAAATTCGATGCAAAATCCAATGAAGGCATATTTCTTGGTTATTCTTGGTTTCTAAGGCTTTTAGTGTTTTCAACAAAAGAACCTTAGTTATAGAAGAATCTATTCATGTGGTTTTTAATGAAATTTCTGAATTTAAGAAGAAAGATTTTGATGATGATTTTGGTCTTGATAATTTGAATTTGAATGAACCCTCTCCTCAAAATGACAACTTGGATGCATCTTCTTCCCAAACTTCCTTACCCAAGGAATGGAAGTATGTAGATGCTCATCCCAAGGAGTTAATTATAGGAGATGCATCGAAAGGGTTCAAACTTGCTCTTCATTCAAAGATTTTGTGCCCATGCGCTTTTCTTTCTCAAGTTGAACCAAAATGCATTGTTGATGCCTGAAAGATGATTCTTGGGTTATCGCAATGCAAGAAGAATTGAATCAATTTGAGAGGAATGAGGTATGGAAGCTTGTTCCTAGACCTAATGACCACTTAGTTATTGGTACTAAGTGGGTCTTTAGAAACAAGCAAGATGAATACGATATTGTGGTTAGAAACAAGGCTAGACTAGTGGCCAAAGGTTTCAACCAAGAAGAAGGTATCGATTACGAAGAAACCTTCGCTCTTGTGGCAAGATTGGAAGCCATTAGGATGCTCCTTGCCTATGCTAGTAGTAAAGATTTCAAATTATTTCAAATGGATGTCAAAAGTGCATTCTTAAATGGTTTTATTTCGAAGAAGTGTATGTCGAACAACCACGGTTGAAAACTCTCTATTTCCTAACCACGTGTTTAAGCTAACTAAGGCTCTATATGATCTAAAACAAGCCTCTAGGGCTTGGTATGAGAGGCTTAGTTCTTTTTTAATTTCAAATGATTTCACTAAAGGCAAGGTTGATACTACATTGTTTATTAAACATTTTGAAAATAATTTTCTTATTGTTCAAATTTATGTTGATGATATTATTTTGGTCTTGTAATAAATCACTATGTGAATTATTTGCTAAGAATATGAGTGATGAATTTGAGATGAGCCTAATGGGAGAACTAAATTTCTTTTAGGACTACAAATCAAGCAACTAAGTGATGGTATATTTCTAAATCAATCAAAATACACATTGGAATTGTTAAAACGATTTAACATGGATGGATCAAAAGATATTAGCACTCCTATGAGCACCTTCGCTAAATTAGATATGGATGAAAATGGAGAAAGTTTTGATCAAAAAACTTATAGGGGCATGATAGGTAGCTTTGCTTTATCTCACTTTGCAACCGGACGACATCATGTTAGTGTAGGGCTATGTGCAAGATTCCAAGCTAATCCTAAGCTATCTCACTTGAAAGGCTGTTAAGAGGATTCTTAGATATCTTAAAGGGACCCTAATCTTGGATTATGGTATCCAAAATCTGATAACTTTGATTTGAAAGCTTATGCAGATACGGATTTTGGTGGATGTAAAATAGATAGAAAAAGCACATTCGGAACATGCCAATTTCTAGGACATGCACTTGTTTCTTGGACTTCCAAGAAACAAAATTCGGTTGCACTATCTACGGCAGAAGCTGAATATATAGCTGCAAGTGCATGCTGTGCACAGGTTATCTGGATGAAAAATACACTAGAAGACTATGGAATTTACTTAAAAAACATTCCTATAAAATGTGATAACACGAGTGCTATTTGTCTAACTAAAAATCCGATTCAACACTCTCGAACTAAGCACATTGACATTAGGCATCATTTTATACGTGATCATGTAAGTAGTAGAGATGTCACCCTTGAATTTGTTGATACAAATCATCAATTAGCGGACATTTTACGAAACCTTTAAATGAGGAACAATTTGATTTTATTAGAAGGGAATTAGGCATGTTAAACTATCCAAATAAGTAAGCTCTATTTGATGATATCTTTCCTTGAAATTATGGTTTTCATCGATTTGATTCCATACATTTTGATTTTTTCTCTTGGATTTATTTTCATCAAATTCTTTTTGACTTCATCCCATCTCTAAGAATAAATTTTTTAAAAAAATAATAATAATGAAATACGGATTTTTGTGCTCTGCGTAGCAGCGGTGGTGGCACCGGGTAGTCGACCCAGCGGTGGAACTCTTTGGGCAAGTACCACCCAAACACCCCTTTATAAGGGGTGAGTTAGGGTAGAACCGCCCCCCTAACCCAAGAGTTCTCTTCCTCACCTCTCTACACTCCTCTAAACCCTCCCAACCATCATTTCTTCCCTCTAGAAGCCTAAGAAGGAGATCTTACTTTGATTCAAGCTCCCTACATCTCAAAGGAACAATCTAAGGTAAAATCGAATTATTTCTCTTTCCTTTTCTTGTCTAGTTTAATTCCTTTCTTCAATTGATTATTGATCTATCCTAAATAGAAATGGCTCCTAAAGAACATCAAGAGACAAAGGAAAAAGGATGGAGGTAGATTCATTTGACCAATCCTTGTTAAATCACAAGAAGCTTCCCTTAGATTTTCTGAACTTGGTTCTAGACCCATTCATAAAGAAAAATATGTTGATTTGAATCAATTAGGAGCCTAGAACCTATCATGTGGTTTGCAGACTTAGAGGCCTTACCCATTTGTAAATTGTTGAACTGTTTATCCACGCTTAGTTAAATTATTCTATGCTAATTTAACTGTGAATGATGATGGCTTGTCAACTTATCTTCTAGGTAATGAGATCCAAATATGTGATAATACTATATGCTCATTAATTGGAATTGTTGAGAAAGAGTTAGGGTGTTATTTTAGAAAATGGGATATGGACACAGTAGGTGCCACCCACTCTGAAGCTTTAGAAACCGTGTTTGCAAACCCAAATTTAGGTATAATCCCCAAGAGTTGTGAACATTTACTACCTTTTAACTCTAAAATTTTACATCACATTCTTGTAAGCATTGTCATTCCTAAATAGTTTCATCATGATGAGATCAGTTTCAGTTAGGTACCTTATATTGGATCATGACCAGACAACATTTTTGTTTTGGATACCTAATCCGGCAGCACATGATAGAGGTCCTTTCTAAAGGATCAATGTTACCATATGGAGGTTTAATAACTAAACTATTGCATGCCCATAATATTTGCATTCCACCAAATGAAGAAGCAATACAAGTGGACAGATTTAATATCATTGACGTTAAACTACTTAGGCGACTTAGGTGTACATTCGAGCATGGAATAGGGGTTAGACAACCTAGGAGAAGTGATATACCTCCCCCACTAGTAGACCATCCTGAAACACTAGTCTTTAGGAGAAATGAATCTCCTCCTTCTGATCCTTTTGTTGCAGCTACATCGATTGCGATTCTGCTCCACCTTACGGATCCGATCATGAGAGAGTTAAATGAAGTAAAATTACAGCAAATTGAAATTTTGAAGGAAATCACGGAAGATGAAAAAGATAGATCACATGTATAGGCATCTTGGCATTCCTCTGAGGAGTAGCTTGTTGTATTTTCTTTTGAGCGTTGTAAACTGTGTGCAACTTTTACATCTATGTAGTTAGACATATATGTTGTATTATCTTCATTACATCTTCTTGGCCTTTGTGAAATGATTTTGGCTTTCTGAATGATTTCCTTTTCCACATTTGTGATATTTTTGGCCATCCTTTATTATTACATATGAATCCCTCGTTTCCTTTTGTTGATGACAAAGGGGAGAAATAATATGTGTATTGCCATATGTTGTGATTATATGCATTTCCATGCTTTACAAGTTATTGCAAGTTAAAATGCTTATTTAGGTTCTTGATATCATGTTTTTAATTATGTATGCTTCATAGATTTCTTTGATACTTATTTGACATCTTATTGTCCACATCGACTTTGTCATCATTAAGTACATCATGAAGTTAAATTTATTGTGTTGAATTCAAAAATTGAATTCAAGCAATTTTATGGCATATAGATAGGGAGTTAAGAGTAACTCCATCACCAATTGATTGTCATCATCAAAAAGGGGGAGATTGTTGAATCTCGGATTTTGATGATGAAGTCAATTGATGAAATATTTGTTCTAATCTACTTTGTCGAGATAAGTGTGTAGGAATAACTACGATGGGAAGAAAACATAAAGTGATTTACCGAGGTCAAGTCCGTCGGGGGTTCAAGAGTTCATCGAAGTCCGAGAGATTTTCGAAAGTGTTGCCGGAACCATCCAAGATCGAATCAAGGACTTGCCGAAGTTTTGGAAGTTCATCTCAAAGATCGCCAAGGTTCCGAACTTTCGGGAAGATTCGAAGCTAGCCGAAGACTCGTTGAGCTCGCCATACAATCCGGGAGTATGCTGGGAGTCCACTAGAAGCAATCCGAGGGAAGCATCGGAAGCCTGCCGGAATCTCGCCGTAAAGCTCGCCGGAAGTTGACTTGAAGAGTGTCGGATCAAATCACGTTGAGTTATGTTTTTAAGTTCATAGTTTGCACATGAGTAGAGCAAGGATTTAGGAAAAGAAAATCTGCTAAATTTGGTAGGGCCAGCAGGGCCTCTCTTGGGTAGAACCAGGGCTTAAGCGAGGGCCTGTTACCCAAATTCGGGCAATAATGGTTGTTGGGACTTAAACAGTGGCCTATTCGGCTTTAACCGAATGTGGGCAAAGTGATTGAACCGCCCAGCATGCAGGGTGGGCGGTGGCACCACCGGGCCTGATGCCGATTCTGCACCGCCAGATAAGACATCAAGCGCGATGGAACCGCCTTGCTGAATTCTGGTCGCTAAAGATAATCGCTTCCGTACTACCAACAGATTGATACGTGCGTGGCACTCACATCGGCGGCAGTGCACCGCCTCACCGACACCAGGGAACATTGAACTCCAAATTGATTTCAAATTTGAAGCCCAATTTTGAATCCATTTTGATTTTATAAACAATTTCCACTTTCTCACCTGGACCGAAGGGCACCCTTTTGGGAGTTAGAATCTTAGTCTTGAGCTTTTGCAAAGCCTTGAATAGTCTTGTTCTTGCTAAGTGTTCACCTCCTTCTTCTCTTGAGAAATCTTGTAAAAGTGTGAACTTCTTGTAAAGGGTTGAAAAGGTATTTGGTCCTTCCCTTCAAACGATTTGCTAGTGGAAGAGCGGAGCCTCATCGTAAAGGCTTCAAGAGTGGATGTAGGTCATTTGACCGAACCACTATACATCATTGTGTTCATAAATGTGTGAGTGTTTACATTCTTGAATCATTTCATTACTTGGCTGCAAGTTGTTTAGTTTATAGTTATTTCCTTTATGTAAGCAATTACTTTCAAGTTCTCTTTCGCCAAATCGAAAACTTCCTACGAACTTATGTTTTTGCAAAATTGATTTCAAAAGTACGATTTTAATCCATTGCACTAATTCACCCCCCCCCCTCTTAGTGCCTTTTAGATCCTAACATGTTAGACATGGTGCATTCCATGATGTGTTTCGCCGACCTACCCATCTCATTCTGGGGATATGCCCTAGAGACCGCAGCTTACCTTCTGAACAGAATTCTAATTAAGTCAGTAATGTCTACTCCATATGAGATATGAAATGGGAAGAAGCCCGATCTTAAGGTTGTTAAGATTTGGGGCTGCTCTGCCCACGTCAAGAGACACAACCCCAACAAGTTGAAATCTAGGATGGAACGGTGCAAGTTCAAGGGATACCCTAAGGAAACTTGTTGGTGCTATTTCTATCACCCTGAAAACCAAAAGGTCTTTGTAGCCAAGAGAGTAGTTTTCCTTGAGAAGAAACACATTCTTGGTGGAAACAATGGGAGTATGATAGAGTTGAGCGAGATTGGAGAACCTAGCTCAAGCATCATTCCACAGCCAGAATCTGTTCAGATTCCTATCACACAAGCTCCAACTTTACGTAGGTCCGATAGAGTATCCTATCCTCTTGAGAGATATGTTGGGCATATCAGAGGAGAGGATGTTGAGAATATTGATCCTCAAACCTACGAGGAGGCTATTATGAGCATAGATTCCGGGAAATGGCAAGAAGCCATGAATTCAGAAATGGATTCTATATACTCTAACAAGGTTTGGAACCTAATTGATGCATCCGAGGGTATTGTACCCATTGGCTGCAAGTGGATCTTCGAAAAGAAGATTGGAGTAGATGGAAAGGTAGAGACCTATAAAGCAAAGCTAGTGGCTAAGGGGTATCGCCAGTGGCAAGGTGTTGACTATGACGAAACTTTCTCACATATAGCCATGCTAAAATCCATTCGAATTCTATTAGCTATAGCAGCACAGTATGATTATGAGATCTAGCAGATGGATGTTAAAACTGCATTCCTCAATGGTAACCTTGAGCAGGAGGTGCATATGATAAAGCCTAAGGGATTCATATCTAGGGATAACCCAGATAAGGTGTGTAAGTTGCTTAGATCCATTTATGGACTAAAGCAAGCTTCCCGAAGTTGGAATATAAGATTTGATGAGCCGATCAGATCTTATGACTTTGTTAAGAACGAAGATGAGCCTTGTGTGTACAAGAAAGTAAGTTGGAGGACTATCACCTTTTTGGTATTATATGTGGATGACATCCTGATCATTGGGAATGATGTAGGAATGCTCTCCACAATAAAGACTTGGTTATTTAGGCACTTCTCCATGAAGGACTTAGGGGAAGCATCCTGCATATTGGGGATACGGATCTATAGAGATAGATCCAAGAGGATGCTTGGCTTGTCACAGTCCAGGTACATAGACATCATTATTAAAAGGTTTGGCATGGAAAATTTCAAGAGAGGTCTCATACCAATGAGACATGGAATATCACTTTCTAGGAGTATATCCCCAAAGACTCCCAAAAATAGGATACACATGGATATGATACCATATGCCTCTGCGATAGGATCTATCATGTATGCTATGCTATGTACCAAGCCTGATATAGCGCATGCTCTGAGTGTCACGAGCAGATATCAGGAAGATCCAGGCTTGGAGCACTGGAAAGTAGTAAAATATATCCTTAAGTACTTGAGAATGACTAAGGATCTTTTACTGGTATATGGAGGTAGTAGCCTCAAGGTTGAGGGCTACACAAACTCGAGCCTCCAGTCTGATGTCAATGATAGCAAGTCTAATTCAGGGTATGTGTTCACCCTGAATGGAGGAGTAGTATGCCGAAAGAGTTCTAAGCAAGACACTAATGTTGACTCGACCATAGAGGCGGAATACATTGCTGGAATAGAGACAGCAAAGGAGGGAGTCTAGATGAAGAAGTTCATCACAGATTTGGGAGTCATGTTGAGCAGCGAGGATCTGATTCCCTTATATTACGATAATTATGGGGTGATTACTTAAATAAGGAAACTCGGGTCTCATCAAAAGTGTTCTGAGGAAGCTCTAGCTTATTAGAGAGATCGTGGCCCGAAGAGATGTAGTAGTGGAAAGAGTTCCATCCAAAGATAACATTGCAGATCCACGATAAAGCCATTGACTTTAGGTCAAGTGGGAGATTGCTAGTCATATGTGCCCTGCAAGCCAATCACACGAGTGATGGCACTTGTAACTTGATATGCACTTTTTCTCTTTGCATATTATTAGGAGATTTATTACTTTATTTTGCGTGTTGCATATATTATGATGTCCTTGGTTCTGTGCAATGGGAATCGGATCGTGATGAGATTACGATAATGAGACCGATTCACCTTTAAATATAAACCCTAAATTATCTTGGTCATAAGTTACTCAAGAAGGACATCGAGATAATCGGATAGATTGGTGTATTGTATACCCATCCATATGATGGAGGTGACTAGTCTCATAGCTACTCGTGTGGGGACACTAAGGGTACAGTATAGGTGCTCATTGGGGAATGAGTTCATTGATTGATCCGCCTACGGAATGCTGGATAGTTATTGATACCTCACGTCAGACAGTAATTTCATAGTCCCAGTAGTGTATCTAGTCCTTAGACTTGAGACACCAAGGATGTCTTGTATAAGTACTCCACTCTTTGATACCGAACTTATAGGTTTGGAAAGTTCCAAATCTAGTATAGCCGGTTATTGGGAGTGGTAGCCAACCTTACAAGGGCTATTGAGTGTCAATAGAGGATCATACGCTCTCAATATCATGAGAGGAATATCTCATGTATTCTTGCTCGAATAAATCCTTAGCCAAGGTTATTCGGATTGAGAGAGAAAGAGTTCTCCGAGAGAATCCGACTAGAGCAAGACTCGAGGAGAGACCATATGGGCCTGATAGCACCATGCCCAGCATAGGGTCTCTGGGATATTAGATGAATGAGGGACTATAGATATATGGTAACTGAGGACAGATAGGTCCAAAGGATTGGATTCCCCTGTATCGTCTAGGGGCTGCGGCGTAGTGGCCTAGTACGTTCACAATCTATGAGTTGGGTGAATTATTATAGAGATAATAATTCACTAAGTCAGAAGGAGTTCTGACAAGTATGACTCACAACCAACTCGATATTGGGCCTTGAGGATCACACACATATGGTAAGTGTTGCGACGAGTAGAAGTTCGGATATGAGATATCCGCCGGAGCCCCTAACTTATTGGATATCAATTAAACCCCTGAATTATTGGATCCTAAGATGAGATCCAATAATTACTAATAAGAGATTATTAGGTAGAGACCCACTAATCCAAGAGGCTTGGGTAATTGGATGGAGATCCAATACCCAATAAGGCAAGATCCATTAGGATTTACAGGGAGCCTATATAAATAGAAGAGAACCAAAGCTCTATAGGTTGAGGGTTTCTTTTGGTAGCCACCTTTTGTTCTCCTCTCCCGAGAGAGGTGCATAGTTGCAGTCTCTGCCATGTGGATACTGCTAGAGAGGAGAATGCTTGACCTCCTTCATCCTTTCTATAGATCTACAAGGATTCGGGGATATATGATCTCTCTAGGTATTTTCTTTGACACATGCAGTTTTCGCAGATTTGTTTTGACTCATCGATCTTCTCACAATGACGAAACCTTTCTACAGGAAATCTAGGGTGTTTTGTTTTTGTTCTTCCACTATGCATGAGATGTCGCTCCCCAAAAGGATTTTCCAACATAAATAAATTTAAAAATAATACTAAAAACGGACTTGAATAAAAAAAGGACCAAGTCATTTATTACGAATGCAAGAAGCCGGGGCACTTCAAAAATGAATGCCCCTAAGCTAAGAAGAAGCAACCGAAGAGGAAGAAAGCTCTAAAGGCGGCGTGGGATGACTCAAGTGTTAGGTTCATAGTGGCACTAAGAGGGGGGTGGGGTGAATTAGTGCAGCGGATTAAACTGAATAAAGCTTAAAAACCGATTCCGAAGATTTGCTTAAGAACTTGATTCAGCGAAAGAGACTTTAATTTGAAAATATTCAAGTAAATGAAATTGGAAGTAGGGAGAAGAAATCTGATCAGTTTGTAGCTTAAGAAATTTACGATGTAGAATTTTAAGTACTCAC
This sequence comes from Musa troglodytarum, assembly GCA_023547065.1. Lineage (NCBI taxonomy): Eukaryota > Viridiplantae > Streptophyta > Magnoliopsida > Zingiberales > Musaceae > Musa > Musa troglodytarum. Next base: position 41,766,899 of record CP097502.1, on the reverse strand, counting down.
ACAGCAAGAAATGCAGCAATGTATAGTGGTTCGGTCAAATGACCAACGTCCACTCTTGAAGCCTCCTCCAATGAGGCTCCCAACTTCCACTACTAAGTCTCTTGAAGGGGAAGGACCAAACACCCCTTTACAGCCTTTTACAAGAGGTTCCCTCTCTTTACAGGATTTTTACAAGGAGAAGAAAGGAGGAGAACACTTGAGCAAATGAAAGCAGAAATTTGCTATAGCTTAGACTCAATTCTAACACTACAAAAGATCCTCTTACCAGCTAGAAGTAAAGGGGTATTTATGGAGCTTTTGGGATTCAAAAATCCTACTCAAAGGGTCTCATCCGAAATTTCAAACAGTAGGCGGTACTACCGCCTGACACACATTTGCGTGTGTCAGTGTGCTGGCGGTACTACCGCCTGACACTAGCGGTACTACCGCCTGACACAAATGGTTGCAACCACCTGTCAAGCGGTACCACCACCTGCCTAGGGCGGTGCTACCGCCTGGCATACGGTCAATAGGCAATGCTACTGCCGGCCCTTGCCAGAAACTGTAAGGGCCTAACCTTCGGCCCAATACAGCCCAATAAAGGCCCAATTGGCCCAACACAGGTCTAGACAGGATTAACACCTAGTCTATACCCAAATCAAGTGCTAACTATGAATCTTAAAAGCAAATTAAATTGACACAGTCAAGTTATCTTCCAAAGAGCTTCCTGACGATCTTTCGACGGACTTCCGACACTCCCTCGGATTCCTTCCAACAAACTCTTAGCTGGCTCCCGGATTCCATGGCATGTTCAACTAGTCTTTGGCACCCTTCCGAACCTTCTCAATGATCTCCGCGAACCTCCGATGATCTTTTCGACGAACTTCCGAAACCTTCGGCAAGTCCCCGATTTCATCTCGGTTGGCTCCGGCAGCACTTCCGATGATCCTTCAGACTTCCGGTGGACTCTTGAACTTCCAGTCAACTTGACTCTGGTAATTTGCTTTATGTCTATCATAGTTAATCCTGCACACTTATCTCAAAAATGGATTAGATCAAATAACCATCAATTGACTTCATCATCAAAATTCGAGATTCAACAATCTCCCCTTTTTTGATGATGACAATCAATTGATGACGGAGTTATTCTTAACTCCCCCTATCTATATGCCATATAATGAGAAAGTAAAAACATTTGAATTCAATGTCTTGAAATGAAGCTTAAAAACTGATAAGTTTCATCCTTTGAACTTATCACCATGCTTAACAAGCATGAGGTTTCATTCATAAGAAATATCAAAGCAAAACATTTAACTTCAAGTCGAAGGATGATAAACATTTATCATTTCAACACAAGATACCAAAAATTTTAAAATCACAGTAAGGATCTCATGATTAAAACGCAACATCATATTCAATACATCATGAGATGAAAACTTGTTATTATCAATTGAAAGATGCCATACGTTATACATGATATAATAGGAATCTTTCAACTATAAAGGTCACAAGCAATGTGATGTATACAAAAAAAGGTTCAATGCAATGCTTTTCATAGCAAGAGCAATTGCAATAATAAATCTGATGAGACATTTTTCAATATAATGCATGATATTTATCAGGTCATCAAATTATTTTGCTTATGAAGGCCACATTCAACAAGTCATCAATTTCACATTTTTCTCCCCCTTTGTCATCAACAAAAAGGAGATGAATAAACTTGAAAGGGTGAAGCTTGATAAAAATAGAGTGACATAAGTGATATATGAGAGGAATCTTTACGCAGAAATCATAAAGCCAGAATATGTCATCCTCGACAAACAAATCCAAAAGATATTTGATCATTTATATAGCGAAAACCATGATCGTAAGGCTAAAGAATACATCATTAAAGCCAATCAACAAAAAGTGAGAGAGATATCAAAATTCATGAAGAGATTCAACCATTAACCGTTTAAAACAAAAACAACATCATGAAGGCAACATCCTAAAAACTTTTCGATCGAAAGATGAGTTCTTCACAAAATATTATGATCAATGATTAAAAATGAATGTTTCATATATCATTGAAGGTATAAAGGTGAAACTATCAAAATCAAAGTTTAAATGTTTTGAAAAATATGCAATATTAAATATTATGACAAATTTAGCATGCCTAATTCTCTTCTAATGAAGTCAAATTGTTCTTCATTTAGGGGTTTTGTGAAAATGTCCGCTAATTGATGTTTTGTATCAATAAATTCAAGAGTGACATCATTATTGACATGATCTCGTATAAAGTGATGTCTTATATCGATATGCTTAGTTCTAGAGTGTTGAATAGGATTTTTGGTTAGACAAATAGCACTTGTATTATCACATTTTATGGGAATGTTTTTTAAATTAATTCCATAGTCTTCTAAAGTATTTTTCATCCAAACAACTTGTACACAACATGCACTTGCAGCTATGTATTCGGCTTCCGCCGTAGATAGTGCAACAGAATTTTGTTTCTTAGAAGTCCAAGAAACAAGTGCATGTCCTAAGAATTGACATGTTCTAGATGTGCTTTTTCTGTCTATTCTATATCCGCCAAAATCGACATCCGCATAAGCTTTTAAATCAAAGTTATCAGATTTTGGATACCATAATCCTAGATTAGGAGTTCCTTTAAGATACCTAAGGATTCTTTTAATAGCTTTAAGGTGAGATAACTTAGGATTTGCTTAGAATCTTGCACATAGACCTACATTAAACATGATATCAAGTCTAGTTGCAGTGAGATAGCGTAAGCTACCTATCATTCCCTATATGTTTTTTGATCAAAGTTTTCTCCATTTTCATCCAAGTCTAACTTGGTGGAAGTACTCATTGGAGTGTTGATGGCTTTAGAACTATCTATGTTAAATCGTTTTAATAATTCTAATGTATACTTTGTTTGATTAATAAATGTACCATCACTAAGTTGTTTAATTTGTAATCCTAAAAAGAAGTTTAATACACCCATTAGACTCATTTCAAATTCATGATTCATACACTTAGCAAATGATTCACATTATGATTCATCCGAAGAACCAAAAATAATATCATCAATATAAATTGAATAATAAGAAAATTATTTTCAAAATGTTTAATAAACAATGTAGTATCAACCTTGCCTTTAGTAAAATTATTTAAAATTAAGAAAGAGCTAAGCCGCTCATACCAAGCCCTAGGGGCTTGTTTCAATCCATAGAGAGCCTTGGTTAGTTTATAAACATGATTGGGAAGAAGAGAGTTTTCAAATCCGGGTGGTTGTTCTACATACACTTCTTCGGAAATAAAGTCATTCAAAAAAGCACTTTTGACATCCATTTGGAAAAGCTTAAAATTATTACTACTAGCATAAGCAAGGAGCATCCTAATGGCTTCTAATCTAGCCACAGGAGCAAAGGTTTCTTAGTAATCGATACCTTTTTCTTGGTTGAAACCTTTGGCCACTAATCTAGCCTTATTTCTAACCATGATACCATATTCATCTTGCTTGTTTCTAAAGACCCATTTAGTACCAATAACTAAATGGTCATTAGATCTAGGAACAAGCTTCCACACCTCATTCCTCTCAAATTGGTTTAATTCCTCTTGCATTGTGATAACCCAAGAATTATCTTTCAAGGCTTCGACAATGCATTTAGGTTCAATTTGAGAAAGAAAAACAGCATGAGCACAAAAATTTTTAAGAGAAGAGCGAGTTTGAACCCCTTTTGATGTGTCTCTTATAATTAGCTCCTTAGGATGGGCATTCACATACTTCCATTCCTTCGGTAAGGAATATTCGGAAGAATATGCTTCCAAGTTGCCATTTTAAGGAGAGGGTTCATTTAAATTCAAATTATCAAAACTGAAATCATCATCAAGATCATTTTTCTTAATTTCAGAAACTTCATTAAAAACCACATGAATAGACTCTTCTATAACTAAGGTTCTTTTGTTAAAAACATGAAAAGCTTTAGAAACAAAAGAGTAGCCAAGAAAGATGCCTTCATCAGATTTAGCATCGAATTTTCCTAAGGCATCCTTTTCATTTAAAATAAAGCATTTGCAACCAAAAACTTTAAAGTAAGAAACATTAGGTTTTTTGTCATTCCATAATTCATAAGGGGTCTTGGATAGAGATGGTCTTACTAGAACCCTATTCATGACATAGCAAGTGTATTTATGGCTTCGGTCCAAAAATATTTGGGTAAATTATGTTCATTTAATTTGGTTCTTGTCATTTCTTGTAAATATCTATTCTTTCTTTCTACTACTCCATTTTGTTGAGGATTTCTTGGAGTAGAGAAGTAGTTATATCCATTTGATTCATAAAAATTTTAGAAGTCACGGTTTTGGAATTCACCACCGTGATCACTCCGAATTGATAAAATCATGAAACCCTTTTCATTTTGAGTAAGTTTACAGAATTTAGAGAAACATTTAAAAGAATCACTTTTGTGAGCTAAGAAATAGGTCCACGTGAATCTACTATAGTCATCTACAATCACAAAGGCATATTTGCTACCTCCTAGGCTTGTTGTGTCAATTGGTCCAAACAAATCCATATGGATCAATTGTAATGGTCTAGAGGTACTTATTTGATTTTTTGGCTTGAAGCTAGTTTTGATTTGTTTCCCTAGTTGACAAGCATCACATATTTTATCTTTAGTGAACTTAACCTTAGGAATGCCTCTTACAAGGTTTTTAGATGTGATTTGAGAGATTAGTTTCATGCTAGCATGACCTAATCTTCTATGCCAAAGCCAAGCATCATCATTCAAAGCTGAAAAACATATTTCACTGCTAAGATCATCAAGATTAATAGTGTAGACGTTATTTTGCTTGATTGCAATTATAGATGTGTTGTTGTGTGGTTTTTCAACGATGCAAGCATTAAATTCAAATCTTACAATATAACCATTATCACATAATTGACTAATGCTCAAGAGATTATGTTTTAAACCATCTACTAATAACACATTATCAATTGAAAGGGTTTATTTGTTATATATAGTACCATTGCCAATGATTTTACCCTTGTTGTTGTCTCCGAAGGTGACAAACCCTTCGTCTTGGCTAGAGAGCTTAGAGAATTGAGATGGATCTCCGGTCATATACTTTGAGCATCCACTATCAAGGTACCATCTCTTGCTCCTAGCTTGTGTGGGTGTTTTTGTCTACAAGAAAGGATGGTTTTTAGGTACCCATTTTGACTTGGGTGCCTCAATCTACTAAATTTGTTATTATTCAATGAGTTCCTAATTGATCCTTTAGGAACCCATACTAATTTATTTGGGCTAAGTTTCCTATATGGACATTTGTAAACAATATGTCCGGATTTGCAACAAAAATTGCATTTCAAATGAGAAGATACATATAATGTTGGCCCTTTAATGAAGGTGGTTTGAGTTCAGTGAGATCCACTCATGAATCCAATTCCAGATCTATTTCTGACGTGACCCTTGTTTGCAAGGATCATGTCTAAGCTCTTGTTACTGACCTTAAACTTGTTTAAGGTCTCTTTGAGTAGCAAGTTCTCCTTTCTGATTGCTTCTAAGTGATTACACTTAGAGCATGGGAGTAGAGGGAGAGAATCATGCTCAAGACTCTTAAACTTATCTAGCAATAAAGCATGTTCCTTTTTTAAAGAATTGAAGCTTTTTGTAACAGTTCTACATTCATCAAATAATTCATGGAAGGCAATTAAAAGCTCATCGAAAGATAAATCTTCATTAAGTAAATCACTTACCTCTTCTCCCAACGCCATTAGAGCAAAGTTGGCCTCCTCTTTGATGCTTGCTTCTTCATCCTTGGAATCACTCGAGTCATCCCATGTAGCCTTCAATGTCTTTTTCTTCCTGAGTTGCTTCTTCTAGGCTTAAGGCATTCATTTTGAAGTGCCCGACTTCTTGCATTCATAACATATGACTTGGTCCTTTTTTGGTTCAAGTTTATTTTTGAATTCATTTTTAAATTTACCCTTCTTAATGAATTTTTTAAATTTTCTAGTTAAGAGTGCAATGTCCTCATCAAAGTCCTCATCACTTGATGTTCCTTTCAAGTGGTCTTCTTGAGTTCTTAATGTCATATCCTTCCTATTCTTTGGAAGGGGGTTCTCTAGCTCATCAAGAGCATGGCATGTCATTTCATAGGTCATTAAAGACCCTATGAGTTCTTCGATAGGAAAAGTTTTAAGGTCCTTGGCCTCTTGAATAGCCATAACCTTTGGATCCCAACATTTCGGAAGGGATCTTAAAATTTTTGTTACTAATTTAAAATTAGAAAAATCTTTAACAAGTGTCTTGAGTCCATCGATGACATCCGTAAAGCGGGTGTACATGTCTCCAATGGACTCACTTAGTTTCATTCAAAAAGCTCGTAAGAATGCACAAGAATGTTGATTTTGGACTCTTTCACTCAACTAGTGCCTTCATGAGTGATCTCAAGAGTACACCAAATATCAAAAGCTGATTCACAAATCGATACGTGATTAAATTCGTTTTTGTCTAGTGCACAAAACAAGGCATTCATATCCTTTGCGTTTAAAGCAAAAACCTTCTTCTCTAACTCATTCCATTCACTCATCGGAAGAGAAGATTTTTGAAAACCATTTTCAACGATATTCCAAAGCTCAAAATCCATAGAAATAAGAAAGATCCTCATACGAGTCTTCCAATACGTATAATCCGACCCATTAAATATAGGTGGACAAGTAATGGATTGACCATCTTGCATGCCGGAATAGGCTATCTCTCTTGGGTTTTAAACCAAATATGAGAGTGAACTTGGCTCTGATACCAATTGTTAGGTTCAGAGTGGCACTAAGAGGGGGGTGGGGTGAATTAGTGCAGCGGATTAAACTGAATAAAGCTTGAAAACTGATTCTAGAGATTTGCTTAAGAACTTGATTCCGCGAAAGAGACTTTAATTTGAAAATATTCAGGTAAATGAAATTGGAAGTAGGGAGAAGAAATCCGATCAATTTGCAGCTTAAGAAATTTATGATGTAGAATTTTAAGTACTCACACAGCAAGTAAACGCAGCGATGTATAGTGGTTCAATCAAATGACCTACGTCCACTCTTGAAGCCTCCTCCAATTAGGCTCCCAACTTTCACTACCAAATCTCTAGAAAGGGAAGGACCAAACACCCCTTTACAGCCTTTTACAAGAGGTTCCCTCTCTTTACAGGATTTTTACAAGGAGAAGAAAAGAGGAGAACACTTGAGCAAATGAAAGCAGAAATTTGCTATAGCTTAAACTCAATTCTAACACTGTAAAAGATCTTCTTACCAGCTAGAAGTAAAGGGGTATTTTTAGAGCTTTTGGGATTCAAAAATTCCGCTCAAAAGGGTCTTATCTGAAGTTTCGGACTACAAGCGGTACTACCGCCTGACATAGTTGGTTGCAACCACATGTCAGGCGGTACAACCACCTGCTTGGGGCGGTGCTACCGCCTGGCATATGGTCAATAGGCGGTGCTACCGCTTGGGTCCAACGGTGCTACCACCGGCCCTTGCTAGAAACTATATGGGCCTAACCTTCAGCCCAATACAGCCCAATAAAGGCCCAATTGGCCCAACACCGGTCTAGACAGGATTAACACCTAGTCTGTACCCAAATCAAGTGCTAACTATAAATCTTAAAAGCATATTAAATTGACACAGTCAAGTTATCTTCCGAAGAGCTTCCCGACGATCTTCCGGTGGACTTCCGACACTCCCTCGGATTCCTTCCGAACTCTTAGTTGGCTCCCGGATTCCATGGCATGTTCAACGAGTCTTTGGCACCCTTCTGAACCTTCTCGGTGATCTCCGTAAACCTTCGACGATCTTTCCAGTGAACTTCCGAAACCTTCGGCAAGTCCCCGATTTCATCTCGGTTGGCTCCGACAGCACTTCCGATGATCCTTCAGACTTCCGGTGGACTCTTGAACTTCCAGTTAACTTGACTTCGGTAATTTGCTTTATGTCTATCATAGTTAATCCTGCACACTTATCTCAAAAATGGATTAGATCAAATAACCATCAATTGACTTCATCATCAAAACATCAAGTGGCTCCAAAGATGAAGAATCAAGCAACAAAGAGGAGGCCAACTTCACGCTAATGGCTTTAGGAGATGAGGTATATAAGTTTATTAATGAAGATTTATCTTTCGATGAACTTTCAATAGCTTTTCATGAATTATTTGATGAGTGTAGGACTACTAGTAAGAAGATTAATTTATTAAAGAAGAAGCATGCTTTATTACTAGATAAATTTGATAGTCTTAAAACTCCCTCTTCACCTCCATGCTTTAAGTGTGAGTATCTAGAAGTAATAAAAAATGAGAACTTGCTACTTAAAGAAACCCTAAACAAGTTTAAGACCAGTAGCAAGGGCTTGGACATGATCCTTGCAAACAAGGGTCATGTTGCAAACAGAAGTGGAATTGAATTTGTGAGTGGATCTCACCAAAATTCTACCACCTTCATTAAAGGACCCACATTACATGTATCACCTCATTTAAAATATAATTTTTGTTTTAAATCCAGACATATTGTTTACAAATGTCCGTTTAAGAAAATTTATCCATATAAATTGATATGGGTTCCTAAAGGAACCATAAATAATTTAATGCTAAATGACAAAGTTAGTAGATCAATATTTGAGGCACTCAAAATCAAATGGGTACCTAAAAACCATCCTCTTTTGTAGAATAATTCACCATCACAAGCTAGGAGCAAGAGATGGTATCTTGATAGTGGATGCTCAAGGCACATGACCGGAGATCCATCTCAATTCTCTATGCTCACTAGCAAAGAAGAAGGGTATGTCACCTTCGGAGACAATAACAAGGGTAAAATCATTGGCAAGGGAACCATAGGTAACAAATCAAGTTTTTCAATTAATGATGTGTTACTAGTTGATGGATTAAAACATAATCTTTTGAGCATTAGTCAATTATGCGATAAAGGTTACATCGTTAGATTTGAATCTAATGCTTGCATCATTGAAAAACCAAACAATAATATATCCAAGATTGCGTTAAAATAAAATAATATCTACACTATTAACATTGATGAACTTAGTAATGAAATGTGCTTTTCCATTTTAAAGTTATTTCACTTTAGCAAATAAATGTGCTTTTCCGTATTAACATTGAAGCATGAAACTAATATCTAAAATTTTATCTAAAGAACTAGTACGAGGAATTCCTAATATCAAGTTTGTCAAAGACAAAGTGTGTGATGCTTGTCAACTAGGAAAATAAATAAAAAGTAGTTTCAAACCAAAAAATTAAATTAGCACCTCTAGACCATTGCAATTGATCCATATGGACTTATTTGGACCAATTGACACAACGAGCCTAGGAGGTAGCAAATATGCCTTTGTAATTATAGATGACTATAGTAGATATACTTGGACCTATTTCTTAGCTCACAAAAGTGATTGTTTCAAATGTTTCTCTAAATTTTGTAAACTTACTCAAAACAAAAAGGGTTTCATGATTTCATCAATTCGGAGTGATCACAGTGGTGAATTCCAAAACCGTGACTTCCAAAATTTTTGTGAATCTAATGGATATAACCACAACTTCTCTACTCCAAGGAATCCTTAACAAAATGGAGTAGTGGAAAGAAAAAATAGAAATTTACAAGAAATGGCAAGAATCATGTGACATGAACATAGTTTACCCAAATACTTTTGGGCCGAAGCCGTTAATACGGCTTGCTATGTCATAAATAGGGTTCTAGTAAGACCATCTCTATCCAAGACTCCATATGAATTATGGAATAACAAAAAACCTAATGTTTCTTACTTTAAAGTTTTCGGTTGCAAATGCTTTATCTTGAATGAAAAGGATGCCTTAGGAAAATTCGATGCCAAATCCAATGAAGGCATCTTTCTTGGTTACTCTATTTCTAAAGCTTTTCATGTTTTTAACAAAAGAACTTTAGTTATAAAAGAGTCTATTCATGTAGTTTTTAATAAAATTTTGAATTTAAGAAAAATAATTTTGATGATGATCTTGGTTTTGATGGTTTAAATTTGAATGAACCCTCTCCTCAAAATGACAATTTGGATGCATCTTCTTCCCAAATTTTCTTACCTAAGGAATGGAAGTATATAGATGTGCATCCTAAGAAGCTAATTATATGAGACACATCAAAAGGGGTTCAAACTCATTTCTCTTTTAAAATTTTTTGTGCCCATGATGCTTTTCTTTCTTAAATTGAACCTAAGTGCATTGACAATACCTTAAAAGATTATTCTTGGGTTATCACAATGTAAGAAGAATTGAATCAATTTGAGAGGAATGAGGTATAGAAGCTTGTTCCTAGACCTAGTGACTATTTAGTTATTGGCACTAAATGGGTCTTTAGAAACAAGCAAGATGAATGTGGTATCATGGTTAGAAACAAGGCTAGATTAGTGGCCAAAAGTTTATGAAGAAACCTTTGCTCCTGTGGGAAGATTAGAAGCCATTAGGATATTCCTTGCCTATACTACAAAAGTGCTTTCTTAAATGGCTTTATTTTTTAAGAAGTGTATGTCAAACAATCACCCGGATTTGAAAACTCTCTTCTTCCTAATTATATATTTAAATTAACTAAGGCTCTCTATGGATTAAAACAAGCCCCTAGAGCTTGGTATGAGAGGCTTAGTTCCTTTCTTATTTCAAATAATTTTACTAAAGTCAAGGTCGATACTACATTATTTATTAAATATTTTAAAAATAATTTTCTTATTGTTCAAATTTATGTTGATGATATTATCTTTGGTTCTACAAATGAATCGTTATGTGAATCATTTTCCAAGTGTATGAGCCAAGAGTTTGAAATGAGTCTAATGGGTGAATTAACTTTCTTTTTAGAATTACAAATTAAATAACTTAGTGATGGTATATTTCTTCGTCAAACAAATATGCATTAGAATTGTTAAAATGATTTAATATGGATAGTTCAAAAGCCATCAACACTCCTCTGAGTACCTCCATTAAGTTAGACATGGACAAAAGTGGAGAAAGTTTTTATCAAAAAACATATAGGGGAATGATAGGTAGTTTACTTTACCTCACCGCAACTAGACCCAATATTATATTTAGTGTAGGACTTTGCATTAGATTTCAAGCTAATCAGAAGTTGTCTCAGCTTAAAGCTGTTAAAAGAATTCTTAGAATTCTTAAAGGAACTCCTAATCTAGGATTATAATATCCAAAATCTGATAACTTTGAGTTAATAGCTTATGCAGATGCTGATTTTGGCGGATGTAGAATAGATAGAAAAAGCACCTCCGAAACATGCCAATTTTTAGAATATGCACTTGTTTCTTGGACTTCCAAGAAATAAAATTCGGTTGCATTATCCACGGTGGAAGCCGAATACATAGCCGTAAGTGCATGTTGTACACAAACTGTTTGGATGAAAAACACTTTAGAAGACTATGGAATTCATTTAAAAAATATTCCCATAAAATGTGATAACACAAGTGCTATTTGTTTAACCAAAAATCTCATTCAACACTCTAGAACTAAGCACATTGACATTAGGCATCATTTTATACGAGATCATGTCAATAATAATGATGTCACTCTAGAATTTATTGATACAAAATAACAATTATCGGAGATCTTCACAAAAACCCTAAATGAAGAATAATTTGACTTCATTAGAAGAGAGTTAGGCATGCTAAATTGTTCTAATACATGATTTTATATGTTTCTTTTTCGAAATTTCTCAACTTCGGCTTTCATTGTCTCATCTTGATATTATCTTCTTGTTTTCGGATGACATCTTTACAATATCATCTTTTGAATGAAGTTCTCATTTTTGTCCTTCAATCATAATATTTTGATTCTCCTCTTTGATTGATGAATTTTTGAGTTATATCATCCCTTTTGATGAAATGGTAAAATCAGTTTTGATAAATCTTAACTTTGATATTATTTTGGATGATATATTTACACTCATTTTTATCCTTCAATTGTAATATTTTAATGAAGCTATCATTTTCAATCGTAATATTTTTAAAGCCTTCATGATGTTGTAAAAGTTTAGGATGATTTGGTATCATGATGATGCTTTCCTTCTTCTTTGAATGATGGATCTTAATGATGTAGTAAAATTGATTTTGTGCTCCCTCCACCACCTTTAAGCATGACTAAAGATATTTAATGTCATGGATTTTGCTTTAACAAAAAATCAAGCTCTTAAATGTTCATTTCAGATTTTTACAATTTGAAGCTTTAAAACTTAATGTCTTCCCTCTCATGAATCATTATAAGAATGCCATGTTGAATCTTTCTATGAAATTTTGGATGTTGATTCGTAAATGTCATGTTGAAGCTTTATGAATTTTGACATCTCCTTCTCACGGATTTTACCTTAAAATTGATATGAAATGTTTAATGAATGACTTTAATGATCTATCCTTCCACTTTATAATGTTATTCTTGGATTTTCAAAATTGCATCTTAAGCCTTTCATCCTCTTTCATGTATGAATCCTTTATCGATCGATAAATGATGATTGATCATTTTTCAGATTTCATAAACGAATTAAAATGATGGTCAAAACATTTTTCATGACATTTTATTTTCTAAGCCTCATGTATCAAATGTGTTTGATATTCTTGATAAATGACCACTCTTACATTTTTTGTGATATGATACCTTATGATGACTACTTCACCTCCTTTTTGTTGATGACAAAGGGGGAGAAGAATGTGCAAATAAATTGATGACATGTGCAAATGACTTGCATGCATTGTATTGAGAAGAATATGACAAATAAATTAACAAATGATTTATATATTGAGTATTGCAATATAATGGAATAAAAATGTCTTATATGTTTTATATTATAATTTGATTACTTTTACTATGCTTTATAATTGAAAATTGGTTGATATCTTTAAAAGCATCGCAATAAAATTTATATCGTATCGTAATGTATCACATGTATCACAAATGCTTCTTTAAAAAATTGCTATCATATCATGTTTAATAATTGGTATCTTTCATTGATATGATAAGTTGTTATTTGATGATGTATCGCTTAATGATATCTTGCCTTGCATTTATGGTTTTTATATCGATATCATTTGATATATATTGTATTTCAAACTATAATTAGTATTTCTTGTCAAAATGATGAATGTCTATCATTTGACTTGAAAATAGGTGTTATGACATTGTGAAAAATATGAAGTTTCATATTTTTGGATGAAAGAACATGCTTGTTAAGCATGATGATAAGTTCAACGGATGAAACTTATCAGTTTTGGTTTGAATTCAAAGAGATTGAATTCAAGCATTTTCCTTCTCATAATATAGCATATAGATAGGGCGAGTTAAGATTAACTCCATCATCAATTAATTGTCATCATCAAAAAGGGAGAGAATGTTGAATCTTGGATTTTGATGATGTAGTCAATTGATGGGTTATTTGATCTAATCCATATTATTGAGATAAGTGTGCAGGATTAACTATAATATCTTGAAGACATAAAGCAAATTAACAGAGTCAAGTTGTTGGAAGTTCAAGAGTCTACTGAAAGTCTGAAGGATCATCGAAAGTACTACCGGAACCGAGAAAGAATCGGGGACTTGCCAAAGGTTTTGGAAGTTCGGAAAGATCGTCGAAGGTTCGTGGAGCTCACCGAGAAGGTTTAGAAGCTTGCCAAAGACTCATCGAACTCAGCACAAAGTCCGGGAGCTTGCTGGGAGTCCACCGGAAGAAATCCAAGGGAGTGTCAAAAGTCCATCAGAAGTTCACCGAAAAGTTCACCGGAAGAAGACTTGATGATGCCAGATTAAAATTACTTAGAATTATATTTTAATTTCATAGTTAGCATGTAATTAGGATAAGAATTAGGTAATAATCATATTTAACCCTGGTAGGGGCCAACTGGACCTTATTTGGACTGATTTGGGCCGAAGTTAGGGCCCATTCAGACATGTTGGAACAGTCTGGCAATGACACCGCTAGACCCAGGCAGTGGCACTGCTTTAGGAACAACTTCTTAAGTGTTATGAGTAGTGGTACTGCCCCAGGTCAGTAGTGGTATCGTCGACTTTAATGCCTGGCAGGTGATGGTACCGCCAAACCGCAGAGCCCGAGAACTCTGTCAGGCGGTGGTACCGCCAGTGCCAAGCGATGGTACCACTAGTACTCGGTAAACCTGAGATGGGATTCTTTTTTGCTCTATTTTTAAAAGCTAATTGAGTCTATAAATACTCCTCTTTTCTCAACTGAAAAAGCACCTTTTGAGAAGTTAAAAACTAAGTCAAAGCTATAGCAAAGTCTTGTTTCAATAGCTTAAATGTTCACCTCCCTCTTTCTTTATGAAAAATCTATAAGAGAGTGAACCACTTGTAAAAGTTTGTAAGAGGGGTATTTGGTCCTTCCCCTTCAAGAGATTTGATAATGGAAGTTAGGAGCCTCATCGGAGGAGGCTTCGGAAGTGGATGTAGGTCTTTCGACCGAACCACTATATATCGATGCGTACTTTGGTTATGAGTTTTTAAATATTTTGTATCTTATCTTTACTTAGTTGTAAATCGCTCGGTTTTCTTCTCCCTACTCTCAATTGCATTCACTTGAACTATTCTAGCTAAATCCCTTTTTCGTCAGATTAAAATTTTCATACAAATCAACTATCTCCGAAATTGGTTTCAAGTTTACGAGATTTAATCTGCTACACTAATTCACCCCCCCCCCCTCCTCTTAGTGCCGCTCAGATCCTAACATATCCAATTATTTAGTTGGATCTCTATCCAATCATCCAATTGGATCTCATCCAATCATCCAATTGGATCTCTATCAAATCATCAATTAGATCTTATCTACAAGATCCAAATTAGAGGCTCTGTAGATATCTCATATTCACACCTCTACTCGTCGCAACATCCACCTAATGTGTGTGACCCTCTAGGCCCGATACTAAGCTGGTGTGAGTCGCTCTCGTCAAAACTCCTAACTCAGAACTCATTTTGATATAGTGAATTATTATCTCCATAATAATTCACTCGACTCATCGACTATGGATGTACTAGGCCATTATATCATAGTCCCTAGAGAGTACAAGGGGATCTAATCCATCGGACCTGTTTGTCCTCGGTTATCATGTTTCTATAGTACTTCATCCATCTAATATCGCAAAGATCGTATATTGGGCATGAAAATGTTAGGCCTATACGAAATCCTGTCCAAGTCTCACTCTAATTAGATTCGCCCAGAGAACTCCTTCTCTTTGAATCCGAATGACTTTGGTCAGTCACCTCCATCATATAGACGAGTATACAACATACTAGTCTATCAAGTTATCTCAATGTCCTTTTTGAGTAACCTATGACCAGGATGATTTAGGATCTATGTTTAAAGGTATATCAGTCTCATTATCATGATCTCATCATGATCTGATTTTCATTGCACAGATCTAAGGACATCACAATATTCATTTAGATAATATAAGAAAATACTAGTAATAATAAGCAAAGAGAACGACGCAGCATGTCACAGATATCATCACTCACGTGATTAGCTTGTAGGGCACCTATAACTAATGCCCAGGTCACTGGTGACATCTCTATGTCATAGGCAAGATATCAAATTGTGATATAGGTGTGTTAGGATTGAGTTCGACACTAAGAGGAGGGGGGTGAATTAGTGTAGCGGTTAAAAACATCTATTTTGCAAAATTGTTTCATATGAAAAGCTTCATTTTGATGAAAACTATATCAGAAACACTTTAAAATTGAAGATGTTTGTAATGAGTAGAGAGTAGTGAGCAAGGAAAATAATTTGCAATATAAATAAAAAAGCAGAACAGAAATGCATAGCAAGGAAAGAACACATCGACATAGGTCATCCAACCTATGTCGACTCCAGATTCCTCCTTCGTCGAGGCCACCGGCTTTCACTAGCAATCTTCTTTCAATCGAGCGAAGACTAACCACCCTTTTACAGCCCTCTCTTATAAGGTTTCCCTCACACTCTCCTTTAGAGTACACTCTATGCTTAAGGAGGAGGGATTCTATATTTTTACAAGGGTTTCAACTTTGGATTTCATAGAGTTTTTGCTCTCTTTTCTGCTCAATTCTTGCTATCCCAAGCAAGAATAGCTAGGTATTTATAGACCCCAATTGGCTTCAAATCTTGAAGCCAAAATTCAAACACCTTGAAATTTCAAGGTACTGGTGGTACCACTGTCCAATCTGGTAGTACTACCACTTGGCACACTGAGTTGATAATATACTGGGCAGTACCATCGCCCAGTCTGGTGGTACCATCGCCTGACACTAGGTGGTACCATCGCCCAAACTCAGCCTTGAAGATTGAGCATTCAGGTAGTTCCACTGCTAACCCTGACGGTGCCACTGCCTAACATAGCTCCAGGGCACTATTTGGGCCTTTTATCTGGCCCAACACAACTCTGATTCAGGCCCAATTGGCCCCTAATTGAATTGGCTCAATTCCAACTCAATTATATTTTAAACCTACTTCGATCTAGATAATTATTACAAAGCTTTGAATCAAATCGTTGTCCGGTATGTCATTGGTCCATCGATGCTTTGTTCGATTCTTTGGTGCATCGTCTTCTCTTATGGCCTATTGCCCAATCGGTAGTTGTCCTTAGCAACTCTAATCTCCTTGGCACAATTTCGTTCTTCTTGGCCAGATGCCCAAATCTCTTATCCGAAGCCTTCTATTGATATGTCAACCAATCCTCTGGCTCGACATCCAATCTTTTGACATGTTCTCTTCTGGCCCAATGTCTGATTCATCTACTTCAATTATCTATTCTTGATCGAAGTTATTCCTGCGTCACTCAAAATGCATTTAGATCACAAACACTAATAATTAGTTTCATTATCAAAATCTAAGATTCAACAATTTTTCTTTTTTATGATGACAATAATTGATGATGGAGTTAACCTTAACTCCCCCTATCAATATGCTATATTAATAGAAAATTCAATCATGCATAATCAAAATTTCAATTCAACATACAATACATGAAATTATCATCATACTTCTCTCCCTTTGTCAACAAAAAAGGAGAAATGCATCTAGCAAGTATTTAAGATATACAAGTTTTACAACATCAAGCTAGCAATCATTTTGCAACATACAACCTAATAAGTTCTTTCTTCTCTAGCAATTCTTGCTTTTCTTTTTGAGATATGCAAGTTTGCAAATTTGCATCGTGAGATAGGCAAGCTTTTGCTTCTCTTGAGATAGCAACTTTTTACGATGTTCATACTAGCAAATTTTGTTTCTTCTCTTTTGAGAAGTGCAAGCTAGCAATTTTATTTCTTCTTTTGAGATTTGCAAGCTAGCAAGTTTTTAAGCTTCCTTGAAATGTCCATGCTAGCAAACTTTGCTTTCATTTGTGATGTGCAAGCTAGCAAACTATCTCCCCCTTTGTCTTTGTCAAAAAGAAGGGGAGGATACAATGGCTAAAAATTTCAATCATTATATGAGACATACAAGCCATAAATACAAAGAAATCATGTCAAAAGAGATATAATATCAAAGATTAAGAAAAATCAAGAAGAACATGATTCATTTGACAAATCTCTTTAATAAAGCAAAAGAATCATACGAGAAAGTATTGTGAGAGATCTTGATTCATATAAAGAAAATCTCAAGTTATAATTTCGAGAAATCAAGATAGGAATGATGATTCATTTGTGAAATCTTCTTTTAGAGAAATGATATGAGAACACATAATAGGATATCTTTATTCATAAAGGATTTCATGTTATAAGTCTAAAAAATCAAGATCATGATTTTGATAAACCTTATTCAAATTCGAATCATCAAAATCACTTTCATAGTTTACGAGATTCATAAAGTAGATTCTTAGTTTCATAAAGTAGATTCATCACTAAGAATCACATGTTGAAGAATCGAAAAGATAAATTTTTTTAAAAAATGCTTTCCTCTTCTTAGTTGTTTCAATTCATGCATTGATTTCATATAAACATGCCTTTGTCTTTTTATGCCAAATAAAAACAAGCATCAACGTTCAAGAACGAAAGGCAAATTTTATCATAAAAATCATCAAGGCCAAAAATATAACATATCAAACATACATCATCTTCAAACAAAAAATTTGATTTATCATGATAATAGATTTTTCTTTTTTTGTGTTTCAATTTAAGTGAGCATGTTCAAATTTTTCATACAAAGG
This sequence comes from Musa troglodytarum, assembly GCA_023547065.1. NCBI lineage: Eukaryota > Viridiplantae > Streptophyta > Magnoliopsida > Zingiberales > Musaceae > Musa > Musa troglodytarum. The sequence continues at coordinate 41,748,742 of CP097502.1, read as the reverse complement.
TCAAGCATCATGTTTAGAACCGAAAGCAATACAAAAACATCAAGATAATTACTTCTTAAAGCATATATAGATTTAATCTTATTTGGTGTGCAAGCATTAGATCAACATTTTGTTTCTTTATGATAAAACATGTAATTTTTATTTATAATTTTTAATTTTCAAAAGTCACTAGAAAGAAAAGCATGATATATTTTTGTAAAATTTTTATTTCTTACAAACTAAATTAAGCAACTCATGAAAAACATCAAGTAATTTCATAATAAAGTAAAGGGGAATTGGTTGAGTTGCTTACCTTGTTGTCGAAAGTACAATTCACCATCTCACCTTCGGATGCACTTGATTCTTTTTGGAGTGTTTTTCTTCTTTGGCATCTTCTTCTTTTTAAGTTCATTTTTTTATTTCTTATTTTATAAATTTTTTAAATTTTATAGTTAAAAGTTCAAAGTCATCATCCTCATCATCATCATCACTTAAATCATCACTCAAGTGGTATCTTATTGTTCAAAGTCTCAAATCCTTCCTGTTCTTTAAAATGTGGTTCTCAAGTTCATCATGTCCCATAACTGTTATTTTATAGGTCATCAAAGACCCAATGAGTTCTTCTAATGAAAAATTGCTTAAATCTTTTGCCTCTTAAATAGCGGTTACTTTCGGATCCCAACTTTTTAGAATGGATCTTTAAATCTTATTTACAAGTTCAAAATTAGAAAAATATTTACCAAGACTTTTAAAACTATTGATAACATCTGTGAAACGGGTATACATGTCACCAATAGTTTTGCTTGGTATCATTCGAAAAAGTTCAAAATCGTATATCAAAAGATTTATCTTAGAATCCTTAACTCTACTAGTGCCTTCATGTATGACTTCAAGAGTATGCCAAATCTCTTATGCAGTTTCATAAATAGAAATACGATTAAATTCATTTTTATCCAAGGCGTAAAATAAGGCATTCATAGCCTTTGCATTTAAAGAAAAAGTCTTCTCCAAATCATTCAAATCATTCATCGGAAAAGAACACTTTTGAAATTTGTTTTCAATGATATTCTATAAATTTAAATCCAAGGAAAGCAAGAAAACTCTCATTCGAGTTTTTCAACATGTGTAATCCGTCCCATTAAATATGGGAGGATGAACAATAGAAAAACCTTCTTGAAAGCTGAAAAGAGCTATTTCTCTTAGATATTATTCCAAATAAGAAATACCGAGACTCTGATACCAATTGTTAGAATCGAGTTTGGCACTAAGAGGGGGGGGGGGGGTGAATTAGTGTAGTGGTTAAAAACGTCGATTTCGCAAAACCATTTTATATGAAAAGCTTCGTTTCGATGAAAGTAGTATCAGAAATACTTTAAACTTAAATATGTTCATAATGAGTAAAGAGTAGTGAGCAAGGAAGATAATTTACAATATAAATAAAAAGCAGAACAGAAAATGCACAGCAAGGAAAGAACACACTAATTTATAGTGGTTTGATCATCCGACCTATGTCCACTCCCGATTCCTCCTTCGTCAAGGCCACCGGCTTTCACTAGTAGTCTTCTTTCAATTGGGCGAAGACTAATCACCCTTTTACAACCCTCTTTTATAAGGTTTTCCTCACACTCTCCCTTAGAGTATACTCTATGCTTAAGGAGGAGGGATTCTATATTTTTACAAGGGTTTCAACTTTGGATTCACAGAGTTTTTGCTCTCTTTTCTACTTAATTCTTGCTATCCCAAGCAAGAATAGCTACGGTATTTATAGACCCCAATTAGCTTTAAATCTTAGACCTAAAATTTAAACACCTCAAAATTTTAAGGTACTAGTGGTACCAGGGCTAGGCGGTACCATCGCCCAGGCTTTCTAACACTTGGTGGTACCACTGCCTAGCACACTGAGCTGATAGTGTACTAGGTGGTACCTGTTGGGAAATCCGTGTAAGGGGGGCGACATCACATGCGCAGCGGAAGAACAAAAAAATAAAACCCCAGATTTCCCATAGAAAGTTTTCGTCGATGTGAGAAGATCGATGCATCAAAAATAAATCCGCAAAAACTGCACGTGCAAAAGAAGATACCTAGGGAGATCGTGATATCCGAATTCCTGCAGATCTATGGGAGAGGATGAAGGAAGTCAAGTGTCCTCCACTCTAGCGGTATCTACATAGCAGGGATTGCGACGATGCACCTCTCACTCTAGAGAGCGACGAATAGGAGGTGGCTACCAAAAACCCTTGGCCTATAGAACTCTAGTTCCCTCCTATTTATAGAGGCCCCCTAAAAACCCTAATGGATCTTTTGCCCTATTAGGTATTGGATCTCCATCCAATTACCCAAGCCTCTTGGATTAGTGGATTTCCACCCAATAATCTCTTATTAACAATTATTGGATCTCATCTCAAGGATCCAATAATTTAGGGGCTTAATAGATATCCAATAAGATAGGGGGTTCAGTGGATATCTCATATCCGAACCTCTACTCGTCGCAACACCTACCATATGTGTGTGACCCTCTAGGCCCAATATCGAGCTGGCCGTGAGTCATACTTGTCAGAACTCCTTTTGACTTAGTGAATTATTATCTCTATAATAATTCACCCAACTCATCGATTGGACGTGCCAAACCATTACGCCCACTAGACGATACAGGAGAATCCAACTTTAGACCTATTTGTCCTCGCTACTATGTATCTATAATCTCTCATCCATCTAATATCCCAGACCCTATACCGACATGGTGTTGTGCCCATATAGTCTCTCCTCGAGTCTTGCTCTTGTTCAGATTCTCTCGGAGAACTCTTTCTCTCTCAATCCGAATAACCTTGGCCAAGGATTTGTTCGAGCAAGAACACATGGGATATTCCTCTCATGATACCGAGAGCGGATGATCCTCTATTGATACTCAATAGCCCTCATAAGGTTGACTACCACTCCCAATAACCGACTGTACTAGATATAGAGCTTTCCAAACCTATAAGTCCGGTATCAAAGAGTGGAGTACTCATACAGGACATCCTTGGTGTCTTAAGTCTAAGGACCAGATACACTACTAGAACTACGGAATCGTTGTCTGACATGAGGTATCAATAACCATCCAACATTCCGTAGGCGGATCAATCAGTGAACTCATTCTCCAATGAGCACCTGCACTGTACCCTTAGTGTCCCTACACGAGTAGCTATGAGACTAGCTACCTCCATCATATGAATGGGTATACAGCACATAAGTCTATCCGATTATCTTGATGTCCTTCTCGGGTAACCTATGACCAAGATAATTTAGGGTCTGTGTTTAAAGGTGAATCGATCTTATTATCGTAATCTCATCATGATCCAATTCTCATTGCATAGATCCAAGGACATCACAATATGCATCTAGATAATGTGAGATAATACCAATAATCATTAGCAAAGAGATTGACACAGCATGTTACAGGTGCAATCACTCATATGATTAGCTTGTAGGGCACCTATAACTAGCAATTTCCCACTTGACCTAAAGCCAATCACCAACATGTTTGATCCTCATCAGACCTCTGTGATGCTCAAAAACAATCTGAGTCAATGGCTTTGTTAGTGGATCTGCAATGTTATCTTCGGATGGAACTCTTTCCATTGCTAAATCTTTTCGGGCCACAATCTCTCTAATAAGTTGGAACCTTCTCAGAACACTTCTAATGAGACCCGGGTTCCCTTATTTGAGTAATCGTCCCATATTTGTCACAATTTAAGGGAATCATATCCTCGCTGCTCGACATAACTCTAGGTCTATGATGAACCTCTTCATCCAGACTCCCTCCTTTGCTGCTCTACCGAGTAATGTATTCCGCCTCTATGGCCGAGTCAGCAGTAGTGTCTTGCTTGGAACTCTTCCAGCATACTGCTCCTCCATTCAAGGTGAATATATACCCTGAATTAGACTTGCTATCATTGACATCGGACTGGAAGCTTGAGTTCGTGTAGCCCTCAACCTTGAGGCTACTACCTCCATATACTAGTAAAAAATCCTTAGTCCTTCTCAAGTACTTAAGGATACATTTTACTGCTTTCTAGTGCTTCAAGCTTGGATATGCCTGATATCTGCTCGTGACACTCAAAGCATGCGCTATATTAGGCCTGGTACATAGCATAGCATACATGATAGATTCTATCGCTCATGCATATAGCATCATATCTATGTGTGCCCTTTCTTCATGAGCCTTTGGGGACATACTCCTAGAAAGTGATATTCCATGTCTCATTGGTATGAGTTCTCTCCTAGAATTTTCTATGCCAAACCTTTTGACAATGGTGTCTATGTACCTGGACTAGGACAAGCCAAGCATCCTCTTGGATCTATCTCTATAGATCCATATCCCCAATATGTAGGATGCTTCCCCTAAGTCCTTCATGGAGAAGTGCCTAGATAACCAAGTCTTTACTATGGAGAGCATTCCTACATCATTCCCAATGATCAGGATGTCATCCACATATAATACCAAAAAGGTGATAGTGCTCCCACTTAATTTCCTGTACACACAAGGCTCATCTTCATTCTTAACAAAGTTATAAGATTTGATCGCCTTATCAAATCTTATGTTCCAACTTCGGGAAGCTTGCTTCAATCCATAAATGGACCTAAGCAAATTGCATACCTTATCTGGGTAATCCTTGGACACGAATCCTCAAGTCAGATATCATACACCTCCTCATCGAGGTTACTATTGAGAAATGCGGTTTTGACGTCCATCTGCCAGATCTCATAATCATAGTGTGCTGCAATAACCAATAGAATTTGAATGGATTTTAGCATTGCTACAAGTGAGAAAGTTTCGTCATAGTCAATACATTGTCTTTGACGATACCCCTTAGCCACTAGCCTTGCTTTATAGGTCTCTACCTGTCCATCTACTCTAATCTTCTTTTTGAAGATCCACTTGCAACCAATTAGTATAATACCCTCGGGTGCATCAACTAGGTTCCAAACCTTGTTGGAGTACAAGAAATCCATTTCTGAATTCATGGCTTCTTGCCATTTCCCGGAGTCTATACTCATAATAGCCTCCTCGTAGGTCTGAGGATCAATATCCTCAACATCCTCTCCGCTGATATGTCCCACATATCTCTCAGGAGGATGAGATGCACTATCGGACCTACGTAAAGTTGAAACTTGTGGTTAGGTATCTGAACAGATTCTGGAATGGTGCTTGAGCTAGGTTCTCCAACCTCGCTTAACTCTATCATGCTCCCACTGTCTCCACCAAGAATGTGTTCCTTCTCAAGGAACACTGCTCTCTTCGCTACAAAGACCTTTCGGTCCTCAGGGTGATAGAAATAATACCCATAAGTTTCCTTAAGGTATCCCATGAACTTGCACCATTCCATCCTAGATTCCAACTTATCATGGTTGTGTCTCTTAACGTTAGGGGCAGCCCCAAATCTTAACAACTTTAAGATTGGGCTTCTTCCCATTCCATATCTTATATGGAGTACACATCACTGATTTAGTTGAAATTCTGCTCGTAAGATAAGTCATGTGTCTCTAGGGCATATCCCCAGAATGAGATGGGTAGGTCGGCGAAACACATCATGGAACGCACCATGTCTTATAGTGTGCGATTCCTCCTTTCTGATACACCATTAAGCTGTGGTGTATAAGGAGGTGTCCATTGGGATAAAATCTCATAATCTTTGAGGAACTGGGTGAATTCTACTCAAGTACTCACCTCCTCGATCTGATTGAAGGGTTTTAATACTCATTCCTGTCTGGTTCTCCACTTCTCATTTCCTCTTAGACTCACTTACACTCATGATATGTTAAGCTATATCTAGCATAAATAAACCATTATGCAATGTTCTTCTGTGATGATCTCATCATCTAATATTATCAAGAACCATTATTCTCAAAAACTAATTTATATCCACTAACCGTCAAACATAAAATGAAAATAATATTTTGATAATAGAAGGAACATAATAGCATGCATCTAATCAATAATAGCTCCACTGTGCATGTAAGGTGACCTTGCCAACAGCCAATGCAGCAACCTTTGCTCCATTGCCCATCTTAAGGTCCATCTCACCTCTGTTCAATCTCCTAAGTCCTGCCAGAACTTGCAACAAATTACAAATATGATAAGCACTCCCGGTATACAAATGGAGATTGATCATGAATGTACCTGAAGCTTCTACAAGCTTCGCTTTCACCTCTTGTAAGGTACTCTTTGCGCCTCTTCTAGTGCCCATCTTTGCCGTAGTGGAAGCACTGGCCTTTGTCCTTTGTTGGGTCTTTCTTGGCAACCTTTGCCTTACCCATTTTGCTCTTGCCCTTGCCCTTCTTAAGGGACTTCTCAGCCTTCCTTTTCTTTTTGGTCTTACTAGTGTAGAGAACTGACTTCTCTTTCTTGATGGTGCTCTCTGCTTCTCTCAACATATTGAGGAGCTCTGGGAGGGTCACCTCAAGTTTGTTCATATTAAAATTCATTATAAACTGAGAAAAGGAATCGTAGGGATCAAGTATAAGATCCACACACAGTTATCCTCTAGGACCATTCCTAGACCTCGTGAGTTTTTGATCCACTCAATCATCTTAAGGACATGGTTCTCAACCGGTGTCCCTCACATCCTAGCATAGAAAAGACTCTTTGATATCTCATATCGCTGAGTTCTTCCCCTGCTCTCAAACAAATTTATGAGATGTAGGAGTATGGAATTAGCATCCATATTTTCATGCTGTCTCTGTAACTCAGTAGTCATAGAGGCCAACATATAACACCGAGCAAGAGTGGAATCATCTAAGTACTTCACATAACGAGCAATCTCATCCTCGCTTGCCCATTCGTCGGGCGTAGGGATCACTGTATCAAGGACATACGCGATTTTCTCCACTATGAGAATGATTCTCAGATTGCGAAGCCAATCCATATAATCTGGACCAGTGAGGCGGTTGGCATCAAGTATGCCACGTAAAGGATTTGAAAGCAATATTTTTTTGAAATAAAAGATGTAGCAGATATAAATAACATGTAGACTTTGCAGAAATTTAAATAATTAAGATAAGGACTTCTATCTTAATGTATTCCCACTAATTTTTTGTAAGACACACAACACCCTCTGGTATGTAAATCGGAGACCCCCGATGGATCTCTAGTGGGGATCAGGATCCAATCGGCGTCTTAACATAACCTCGAAGGACTTGACCAATCACGTTAAGCCCGTAAAGATAGACAACTCTTACCAATCACAACTCCTTGTGATTCCCGTCCTGTTCGGCCTCCGAATCACCATAGCCTCGAGGGACTCGACCAACCATGATGTTCGGTTAAGCCATTAACATCGTTACCAGATGAGTCTGATTCGGTGATATACTCTCGAGGACTCGACCAAGTATACCATATCCTCAGGTCACCTCTGACATCTCTATGTCATAGATAAGATGGTGAGACGCGATATAGGTGAGTCTCGAGGGACTTGACCAACTCAACCTATACCGGGAATCGACTCCTAGCTATAACGATGGAAGGCCACGTGGGTCAATCTAATTGCCTCATGTTTACTGACTTAATATTATTAATGGAGAGGATTTTTGATTTGGTCTCCTAACATAATGTGTCACACACATATGTATTTAATATATATATATATATATATATATATATATATATATATATATATATATATATATATATATATATATATATATATATATATATATATCTAGTAGGTGTATTACTAATCACACATCACATGAGCAATCACACCAGATGATCATGGAACATATCCTAATGTGATCAGGCCCAAGCCAGTGGGCCCAATCACTCACATCAAGATCTATGTGTACTTCGGCGCATCTCTATGCCTTGTGATCGTCCATCTCGCTTCGGATCCGTCGACATCTCAACGCATTTCCATGCATCGGATCGTCCGTCTCAGCCTCGTGAGTGATGCTACCGCTGCATCTCCTCTAATAATTACAACATAATTATAGGCACGCATGCCCAACAATAAACGAGAAAAAATATAGGCTCGCAGACCCCAATAATAATAATCACATGTACACACATCACATCATAAGTCCATGATCATCTGTCCACATCATACATCACATGTATATGTTATTTTATAGGACTACTAGATAAATAATAATAGTTAATTAAACTATTTAATTAACTAATATTTCTGAAAATAGGGACATAGAGGGAATTTTTTGAATTCCCAAGGGTATTTTGGTCATTCGGCCAAAAGGGACAGAGACTGGAATTTCTCAAATTCCGAGGGTATTTTGGTAATTCTGTCAAAGGGGACAGAATCTGAAATTTCTGAAATTCCGAGGGGCAAAACCATCTTTTGCCCGAAAACCCTAACTCCTCTCCCTCGCTGCGTTGCGTTGCGCTGCGTGCGAGGAGGGCGACGGTGCCGCCATCGCTGCGGTGCAGCACCCAACGCCGGGCGCTCGTGGCGTTGGAATGCGGAGCGCGCTGCCAGCAAGGCACTATCCTATCGCGGTGGGCACCGCCGCAAGCGCCACCAACGGGCGCCCGCAAGGCAGTCGGCCCTGGCGGTGCAACGCTTGTCGGCGCCGCCCAAGTGGGCACCGTGAGGTGGTGCCCTGCGGGCAGGCCGCAGCAGCGGCGCCGCCGCCTTTGTAGACACGCCAGTCGCCAAAGAGGGCCGCAGCGTTGCTCGCCATGCTCGCAACCCGTCGACCGGCTACCATTGTAGGCAGCAAGGCTGCTGTGCGAGAGCAGCAAGGGCAGCAATAGTTGCTGCCCTTCCTCACCTTTTGCGTCAACGATTTTGATGACAAAACCTATTCTAAATCACAATTCACGTAGTTTAAGATCCGATCTTCGCACGAACAACCTGGCTCTGATACCACTATTAGGAAATCCGCGCAAGGGGGGCGACATCACATGCGCAATGGAAGAACAGAAAAACAAAACCCCAGATTTTCCGTAAAAAGTTTCCGCTGCCGTATGCGAAGATCGGCCAAAAACAAATCCACAAAAACTGCACATGCAAAAGAAGATACCTAGGGAGATCGTATATCCCTGAATTCTTGTAGATCTGTGGGAGAGGATGAAGGAAGTCAAGTGTCCTCCTCTATAGCGGTATCCACACAGCAGGGATTATGACGATGCACCTCTCTCTCTGGGGAGAGGCGAATAGGAGGTGGCTACTAAAAACCCTCAGCCTATCGAACTCTAGTTCCCTCCTATTTATAGAGGCCCCCTGAAAACCCTAATGGATCTTTTGCCCTATTGGGTATTAGATCTCCATCCAATTACCCAAGCCTCTTAGATTAGTGGGTTTTCACCCAATAATCTCTTATTAATAATTATTGGATCTCATCTCAGGATCCAATAATTCAGGGGCTTAATGGATATCCAATAAGATATGGGGTTCAGCAGATATCTCATATCCGAACCTCTACTCATCACAATACCAACCATATGTGTGTGACCCTCTAGACCCAATATCGAGCTGGCCGTGAGTCATACTTGTCAGAACTCCTTCTGACTTAGTGAATTATTATCTTATAATAATTCACTCAACTCATCGACTGCGGACGTACCATGCCACTACGCCACGGCCCCCACAAGATACAGGGGAATCCAATCCTTTAGACCTATTTGTCCTCAGTTACCATGTATCTATAATCTCTCATCTATCTAATATCCTAGAGACCCTAAACTGGGCATGGTGCTGTCAAGCTCATACGGTCTCTCCTCGAGTCTTGCTCTTGTTGGATTCTCCCGAAGAACTCTTTCTCTCTCAATCCGAATAACCTTGGCCAAGGATTTATTCGAGCAAGAACACATGGGATATTCCTCTCATGATACCGAGAGTGGATGATCCTCTATTGACACTCAATAGCCTCGTAAGGTTGGCTACCACTCTCAATGATCGGCTGTACTAGATATGGAGCTTTCCAAACCTATAAGTCCGATATCAAAGAGTGGAGTACTCATACAGGACATCCTTGGTGTCTCAAGTTTAAGGACCAGATACACTACTGGGACTACGGAATCGCTGTCTAACATGAGGTATCAATAACCATCCAGCATTCCGTAGGCGGATCAATCAGTGAACTCATTCTCCAATAAGCATCTGCACTGTACCCTTAGTGTCCCCACACGAGTAGCTATGAGACCAGTTACCTCCATTATATGAATGGGTATACAGCACATAAGTCTATCCGGTTATCTCGATATCCTTCTTGGGTAACCTATGACTAGGATAATTTAGGGTTTGTGTTTAAAAGTGAATCAGTCTCATTATCGTAATCTCATCATGATACAATTCCCATTGCACAAATCCAAGGATATCACAATATGTATCTAGATAATGTGAGATAATACCAATAATCATAAGCAAAGTGATTGATATAGCGTGTTACAAGTGCAATCACTCATATGATTGACTTGTAGGGCACCTATAACTAGCAGTACCATCACCCAGACTCAGTCTTGAAGGCTGAGCCTTTAGGCAGTTCCACCACCAACCCTAGCGATGCCACCACTTGATGTGGCTCTAGAGGCTATTTGGGCCTTTTATCTGGCCCAACACAGCCCTGATTCGGGCCTCGTTGGCCTAATTCTAACTCAGTTATACCTTAAACCTACTTCGATCTAGATAATTATTATAAAGATTTGAATCAAAGATTTGAATCAAATCGTTGTCCGGTATGTCATTGGTCCATCGACGCTTCATCCGATTCTTCGGTGTATCATCCTCTTTTATGGCCTATTGCCTAATTGGCAGTTGTCCTTCGCAACTCTAATCTCTTTAGCATGATTTCGCTCTTCTTGGCTCGATGCCCGAATCCCTTTTTGAAGCTTTCTACCGATATATCGACCGATCCTTCGGCTCGATGTCTAATCTTTTATCATTTCTCCTCTAGCCCAATGTTTGATTCTTCCTACTTCAATTGTCAATTCCTGATCGAAGCTAGTCTTGCATCACTTAAAATGCAGTTAGATCACAAACACTATCAATTGGTTATCAAAATCTAAGATTCAACAAGGTGAACCTCAAGGGACTCGACTAACTCAACCTATATCGAAAATCGATTCCTACCTATAATGATAGAAGACTACATGAGTCAATCTAATTACCTCACGTTTACCGACTTAATATTATCGAGAGAGAAGAACTTTATTCGGTCTCCTATGATGTGCTACACATATACATATTTAATATATATCTATATCGCATGCAAATATATATATACATATCTAGTAAGTGTTGAATCTCGGATTTTGATGATGAAACTAATTGATTGTGGTTTATTGTTTAACTGCGTTTTGAGTTACGCAGGTCTACTTTCGATCAGGATTAGACAGTTGACGCTGGAGGAATTGACGCTATACGAGGTGATCACGCCAAGATATTGGATGTCGAGAAGGTTCGGCCGACTATCGCGAGAGGCTTCGTGACGCCGCATCGCCAAGAAGAGCGTGTTTGCGCCATGGATATCGAGGTTGCGAGGTCAACCGCCGATTGAGCAACATGCCGCCAGAGAGGGCGATGTGCCAAGGATCGGACGGCTACCACCAATGATGTGCCCGCAATCAATGTCAATTCGTTGTATTAACTATCTAGATCAGTAGAGTTTTTGGTGTTTGTTTGTGCGGAGTAACTACGAAAGGGATGAAGGCGTAAAGCGAAATCAAGGGCGAAGTCAAGTGCGATGGATCGTTGGGAGTTCGAGAGTTTGATGGAAGTTTGAAGATTCATTGGGAGTGCTGCCGGAACTAGCCGAGAACGAGTAGGGAGCTTGCCGAAGGGTTTTCGGAAGCTCGCCGGGAGGTTCGTCGGAAGTTCGCGGAGCTTGCCAAGAAAGATCAAAGCTTGCCAAAGAAGCTCGAGGGAACTCGCCAAGATCATCGTGAAGTCTGAGAGCTTGCCGGGAGTCCGCGGATGGTTTCAGGATCGTCGGAAGACCGGAAGTTTGCCTAAGCTCGGACGGAAGAAGACTTGACTTGCGGACATTGTAATAGCTTAGGAATGTCTTTAAAATTCGTAGTTAGCACGTATTTTGGGTTAGGATTAGATAACCCAAAGTAGGGGCCCCATTGGGCCTTGATTAGGATGAGTTTGGGCCAAAATTTTGGCCCAAACCGAATACGTGCATGCTACAAGAATACATGCATGCATCGTAGCAAGCATAACATGCAGCAAGTATGCGGTAGCACGGTGGAACGCCTGGTAGCGTAGCACCGCGTCGCGAGCCGCTGGGTGGTAGTACCGCCTGCATCACCAAAGCGGCAGCGGCACGCTGGTCTATGGCAGTGGTACCGCGCTAAAAAGGCATGACGCCGCGCAGTACTACGGCGCCCATAAAAGCCGAGCACGGCTTGATCGAACGGAATTCACTTGGAATTTGGAGCCCATTTGAATCCACTTTGGATCTATAAATACCCCTCCTTTCTCGGTGAAAGGTGAACCCTTTGAGCAAAAATCTAAGTCTTGAGTTCTTGAGAGCCTTGAGAAATTGTTGTTTTGTTTGAGTTCACCTTCCTCTTCTTCTTGTAAGATCTTGTACAAGTGTGAACATCTTGTAAAGGGTTGTAAAGGGGTGTTGATCCTTCCTCCAAAGGAAGTGCTAGTGGAAGAGCGGAGCCTCATCGTAAAGGCTTCAAGAGTGGATGTAGGTCATTTGACCGAACCACTATACATCGCTGAGTTCATGAATGTGTGAGTTTTACTTTGCTGCAAGTTGTCATTTCCTTTACACAAGTAATTGCCTCCAAGCTCTTTTCCGTCGAATCGAAATTTTCCCTCTGACGTGTGCTTTTAGCGAAATCGGTTTCAAGAGCACGATTTTAATCCTGCACTAATTCACCCCCTCTTAGTGCCTTTCGATCCTTTCAATTGGTATCGAGCCACGTTCTTTCTCTTTCGGATTTACACCCGTGAGAAATGGCTCTAAATGGTTTTCAAGAGGGCTTTTGGTTTTCGTCCACCGTTTTTAGCAGTTCGGACTACACATATTGGAAAACTCGAATGAGAGTTTTCATGCTTTCAATGAACTTGGATTTGTGGAACATCATCGAAAATGGCTTTCAACCTTCCTCTAAACCGACGAGCAGAATGGTCGGTTGGAGAAAAGGTTATCTTCTTTAAATGCAAAGGCTATGAATGCCTTATTTTGCGCTTTGAACAAGAACGAGTTCAATCAGTTTCTATGCGAAACGGCTTTTGACATTTGGCGAACTCTTGAAATCACGCATGAGGGAACTAGTAGAGTTAAAGACTCGAAAGTAAACCTCTTGTTGCATGATTTTGAGCTCTTCCAAATGACACCAAGCGAATCTATCGACGACATGTACACCCGCTTCACGGATGTCGTCAATAGCTTGAAAAGTCTTGGTAAAAGTTTTTCGGATTTTGAACTCACTAACAAGATTCTAAGATCCCTTTCAAAATGGTGGGATCCTAAAATAACGGCGATTCAAGAATCAAAGGATCTAAATAATAATTCTATTGATGAACTCATTGGGTCGTTAAAGACCTATGAAATGGAACATGATGAATATGATAAACATGATGAACACATGAACAACCTTCTAAAGAACAAGAAGGTTTTTGAACTCCGAACTATGAAATGCCACTTGAGTGATGACTCAAGTGATGAGGACAATGAGGACATTGGACACATAACAATGAATGTTAACAAGTTCATTAAACAAAAAGTAAAAACACAAATGAACTTGAGCGAAGAAAGAGGCCAAAGAAGAAGAAGAAGGCTTGGAAAGAAGAATCAAAGAAAAGAAGAAGGAAACTACGCTTTAATGGAAGCCGACAATGAGGTAAGTAACTTAACTTCCTTGAATTATTTTGAAATTACTTGATGATTTCCATGAATGCTTAACTTAGTTTGTAGGATTTTTATGCTTTTCTTGTGTTTTTAGAAATTAAAAATTTCGAAATTATACTATGCTATTCTTTATAGTATTTTTTTTTTAAAAGAGAACATATGAATGATGCAAGATTTGTGATAATGCTTAGGATTAATCTATGCATGTGGTTTACATTGTCTCCAAATATGATGCTTGATGATTTTATATCATGCATGAGCTTTTGAAGTAATAAAGTGTCATATTGTGATGATGAAACATATTTTTGAATAGATGCATGATTTTGACAAAAATTTGAACATGGCCTTTTAACATAAAAATTGAAAGGTTGCTATCATTTTTACATATTTGGTCTTGACGATTTTATGACTAAGCTTGTGTTTTATTTTGATATATATTTTCATAAAAATTTTGAATATGCACACATCAAATTGCTTAAAATGAAAATATCTTTGTTATTCTATTGAGATGAATGAATTCATGTTATGAGTCTTGTGAATCTCATGAAAATAAACATGATGAATATTTTAAAAAATGTGCTTCATGTTTTGGTCTTAATGATTTCTCTTGAAACTTGCTTTTTGGATTTATATGAAAAACATGAGTATACTCATATGAACGTCAAATCACTTAAAATGGAACACAAAAAATGAGAAATTACACTATCATGATGCTTTACGTGTAATGCTTTTTAATCTTAATGGACTACATGACAACTTGTATTTCAAAGTAATACAATGATGATTTTCATATATATAATTGGACATACCTTATGTAATCATCATTGATAATGATAGTTGGTTGTCATGCTTAATGATTTTATGATATCATGAGTATTTAAAGACATTATATCTTGATGACAAACTCATGTTTTGGTCTTAAATTTGATACTCATCTTTTGAAACATGAGCACACTTGTTTGAAACAAAATGAAACACATTATCATGATAAGTTGAATCTCATAATGTGTTATATTGTTGTCTTGACAATTTTATAATGAAGTTTGTCTTTCGATGTTGAATGTTGATATTTCTATTTTATTTGACATTAAAAGATAAAGGCATGTTTATTTGAAGTAAATTATAAAAGGAAATGCATGATTCTTGAAAATTTTTCTATCTCTAAAGTTTTTGGTCTTGATAAATCCATGTGGATCTCTTGAATCGAATCTTTTGGAAAGCACCATATGCTTAATGTGATTCACTTAATGACAATTTGTCTTTTCGTCTTGAATGTTGACATTTATTAAGGGCAAATGCATGGTTATAAGAAGCAAATCACATATAAAAATAAAATACAATCCTTTAATCTTATCAATTTTTCTATAAGAAATTCATGAATCCATGCTTATCATGTATGAATTTATTGAATGAGATTTTGAGGATGATTCTAGTTTTGACTAATGCTTGATTTGTATTTATGTCATAAGACACATTTTAAAATTGAATCATGCTTCAATCATGTTCTATCTCCCTTAATTCATTTTGTTCTCCTATATTTCCTTTTATTTACCATAGAGGAGAATCTTCTAAATGAATTATGAAATTGATGATTTGATAATAAGTGTTTATCAAAAATCTATTTATCATTTGCAATCTCTAAAAAGTTGATAATCACTCATTCATGTTGTGAATCTCAAAATGTTTTGATTTGATTAGGAGTTTCAGTTGACAAAATGAGTTTGAATAATTTTATGACTCCTCTCTTGATCTCTTGAAATCATGACGTTGAATTCTTGACTTGAGATATTTTTGCAAATTGAAATACCTTCCTCTATGATTGCTTCCTTTTTCATTTACTAAAGGAAAACAATTCAAGTCTTGATATATCGATAAGTGATACTTGAAATTATTTTATGATTCATGATGAATTTAGATCTATCATGTATAAATCAAGTTGTTGCTCTCAAATGAATCATGAGCCCTGACATCACATCTTTTATGATATAAAAATAATATGATTTCCTTACCTTGTATGCCTTTTGTGATGATTTGAACATTGATATATAAAACAAAATTTATATTCTTCCCTTTCCCTTTATTTCCTTCTTTAACGACAAAGGGAAAGAAAGCATGTTAACATCATTAATCATGACTTGATTTTGATTTCTCGGAACTATATGTTTAGAATTTGTTTGAAAATCATGATCTTGACCTTGCTAAAATGAATGGTTAATGATATCTTTTGATCTTGACCTTTCGGTTTTGAATATTTTGATTTGACATATAAAGGCAAAAGACATACTTATATGAAACATAAAGAAATTATATTTACTATCTTACGAGATTAATGATTTCATGATATCTTAAGAATCTCATAAATTATAGAAGTGATTTGATGAATTGATTATGATTTGATGATTTGAACTTTTCTCTCATGTTTCAATACTACTTTGTATGCTTCATGACTTGTTGATTGAAATCATGATGTAGACTTTTGATGTATCACTTGTCATGATGGCTAGCATTTTGAATCTCAAAAATAATTACTTCTTTTATCATTTACTAAAGAGGAAAATAATTCAAGTTTATATCATTTGTGAATCTCACAAACTATGGTAATAATTTTGATGATTCGAACTTGAATGAGCTTTGTCATAATCCAAGTCTTGATAGTTTGATATTTGATACTTGGAATTCTTATACATGAATCTAGTTACTCTTTGTGCTATATTTTTTCAAATGGATCATGAGCCTTGATGTCATATATTTCATGATCTTAGAAGTGATATGATTTCTTTGCCTTGTGTGGTAAATTGAATTTTTGATTTTCTTTATGATAAATTATGAATCATGACTTGATCTATGAGATTGATATGCTTTTATGATTTTTGGTTGTATGATATTTATCTTGAATTAAAATTGATAAATATGAATTTTGATCTTGCTAAAAAGAAAATTATGAATCATGAATGATATCTTTTGTTGTGATCCTTGCTGAATTTATATATTGATATTTCATGACATGATTTCTTTGCATTGTTGTCTTATTTGCATCATGCAATGATTGAACAATTGATGTATATTTTTATTGATGCAAACTTTTAATTGATATGAAAAATGGCTTGTATAATGATTGAAATTTTTAGCCATTTAGTCCTTCCTTCTTTTTGTCAAAGACAAAGGGGAGAAAAATTGCTACCTTGCAATTTCATAAGAAGAAGAAGGATTGCTATTTCAAAGGATGCAAATAATTGCTATCTTGACTATATCAAAAGAAGCAAATGCAAAACTTCAAAACTTGAAATGTTGCATGCCTTTATGTTTGTATGTGTAAATGAAAAGTTAGCATATATGTTTAAAGTGATCATACATAATTGCTAGCTCATTGCAAACAAAGTTGATAGCTTGCAAAGGTGAAACTTAGTTACAAAAAGAAGAATTGAAAGGAAGCTAACTTGCGTGTCACAAAGTATGTTAGCTTGCTTATCATTATTGATTGCTTGCTTATCATCTTTTTATCTCATATCTTTATTTTTGACTCCTTGAATTCATGACATAATATGCTAAAAATTCATATTGTAAATTTGTTATTTTGTCATGATCAAAGCAGCTAATTATACTCCACTTTTGACAAAACAAAGGGGAGAAGAATTATTGCTAGCATATGTATTGAAGAAAAATTTTGCTAGCTAGAACATGCAAAGGAAGCAAAAAAGTGTAACTTGCACATCTCAAGAAGCAAGTAAAAATTACCATCATTGCCCATCTTTGAAACTAGCTATGATTGAATGGTATAACTTAATGTTGATTGCAAAATGTTGTATGATGATTGTTTGCATGATGGTTTGATGTATTCTCTTAACATGAATGATGAATGTTGCTTGGATTTGGGATAATCCAAGTATTCTATCAATGGCATATTGATAGGGGGAGTTTGGTTAAACTCAGGGGAGTTAAGGTTAACTCCAGGGAGTTAAGGTTAACTCCGTTAGTCATCAATTAGTTGTCATCATTTGAATCTCGGATTTTGATGATGAAACTAATTGATTGTGGTTTATTGTTTAACTGCGTTTTGAGTTACGCGGTCTACTTTCGATCGAGATTAGGCGATTGTGGAGGAATTGGCGTTGCGCGGAGGTGATCACGTCGATATATTGGATGTCGAGCGGAGGTTCGGTCGACTATCGGCGGAGGCTTTCGTCGGGCATCGGGCCAAGAAGAGGCGTGTTGCGCCATGGATATCGAGGTTGCGGAGGTCAACCGTCGATTGAGCAACATGCCGCTAGAGAGGCGATGTGCTTGAAGGATCGGACGGCGCCCGACCAATGATGTGTCGCAACTGAATGTCAATTCGCGTTGTATTAACTATCTAGATCAGTAGAGTTTTTGGTGTTTGTTTGTGCGGGAGTAACTACGAAAGGGATGAAGGCGTAAAGCGAAATCAAGGGCGAAGTCAAGTGCGATGGATCGTTGGGAGTAGGAGAGTTTTACGGAAGTCTGAAGATTCATTGGGAGTGCTGCCGGAACTAGCCGAGAACGAGTAGGGAGCTTGCCGAAGGGTTTTCGGAAGCTCGCCGGGAGGTTCGTCGGAAGTTCGCGGAGCTTGCCAAGAAAGATCAAAGCTTGCCAAAGAAGCTCGAGGGAACTCGCCAAGATCATCGTGGAGTCTGAGAGCTTGCCGGGAGTCCGCGGGATGGTTTCCGAGGGATCGTCGGAAGACCGCCGGAAGTTTGCCGGAAGCTCGACGGAAGAAGACTTGACTTGCGGACATTGTAATAGCTTAGGAATGTCTTTAAAATTCGTAGTTAGCACGTATTTTGGGTTAGGATTAGATAACCCAAAGTAGGGGCCCATTGGGCCTTGATTAGGATGAGTTTGGGCCAAAATTTTGGCCCAAACCAGACTCCAACTACGTGCATGCTACAGTAACATGCATGCTACTGTAAGCCGTGCATCTCTACTGCAAGCTCTACTGTAGCAGGCGGTGGAACCGCTTTGGTGAAGCGTAGCACCGCCCTGTGCGTGTGTAAGCTGGTAGGCGGTAAGTACCGCTGCAGCGTATCTTCGCGAAGCAGTTGTAACGCGGTCACCCAGGATCAAAGAAGCAGCGCGATACACCAATGCCGCGACAGACGGCATGTGAAAGCAAAGATCACAGAAAAGCAGAAACTCGAATGGAACTTGGAATTACCCGCACTTTGGATCTATAAATACCCCTCCTTTCTCGGTGAAAGGTGAACCCTTTGAGCAAAAATCTAAGTCTTGAGTTCTTGAGCCTTGAGAAATTGTTGTTTTGTTTGAGTTCACCTTCCTCTTCTTCTTGTAAGATCTTGTACAAGTGTGAACATCTTGTAAAGGGTTGTAAAGGGGTGTTGATCCTTCCCTCCAAAGGAAGTGCTAGTGGAAGAGCGGAGCCTCATCGTAAAGGGCTTCAAGAGTGGATGTAGGTCATTTGGACCGAACCACTATACATCGCTGAGTTCATGAATGTGTGAGTTTTTACTTTGCTGCAAGTTGTCATTTCCTTTACACAAGTAATTGCCTCCAAGCTCTTTTCCGTCGAATCGAAATTTTCCTACGAACGTGTGCTTTTAGCGAAATCGGTTTCAAGAGCACGATTTTAATCCGCTGCACTAATTCACCCCCCCCCCCCCCCCTCTTAGTGCCTTTCTGATCCTTTCAGTAAGTGTATAAGTAATCACACATTACATGAGCAATCATACTAGATGATCATGGACCATATCTTAATATGATCAAGCCCGAGCTAGTTGGCCCAATCATCCACATCAAGATCTATGTATGCAACGGGGCATCTTCGTGCCCTATGATTATCCATCTCGTCCTCATCAATTCCATTGGCATCTCGACGCATCTCCATGCGTTGGGATCGTTCGTCTCAACATTGTGGGTCCTGCTATCACTTTCATGCTCCCGCTATACCTCCTCATGTAATTACAACATAATTACATATATACAGGCCCAACAATAAATGAGAAAAATAGAAACTCATAGGCCCCAATAATAATAATAATCACAATACACACATATATCACATCACGTAATCTATGATCATCCGTCTATATTACACATCACATGTATACATCATCATATATCATATAGGACTATTAGATAATAATAATAATAATAATAATAATTAAACCTTTTAATTAATCATTCTGTAGCCCTTTGGAATACCCTACCCTAGGGTGCCCCATGCGGCCAGGAAACCTTAGCCGTAGGACTACCTTGGGTGGCCAAAGATCCTTAGTCCCCAAGGTTGCCTCCACAGCTTAGGAAACCCTAGTTGTAGGGGAAGCATCCTAGCTGCCATGTTGCCCAATGCGGCTAGGAGTCTTGGCCGCCAAGGACTCTTGGGCGGCTAAGAAATCCTAGCTGCCTAAGTTGCCAATTGCATTAGGAAACCTAGCTGTAGGGGCTACCACTCCCATGGCCGAGAGCACCTTGCTGCTCTCAGCCTTGTAGCTTTTGGCCAGGTCAAGAGCAGCAAGGTGGTGCTCTCGGTCATGGCTGCAAGCAACCTTCAACCAATCCAAGGGGTAGCAACAATTACTGCCCTTTCTTCCCCTTTTATGTCAATAATTTTGATATCAAAAGTCCTCTCTAAAACACCTCTTAATAGTAAGAAAAGGTGTAGTACAGATTTGAAAACTATGACAAAAAATCATAGCAATCGTACAAAAATAATTCTACACAATTGAACACAACATACGTAATTTATAAACCAATCTTTTACACGAGACCTGGCTCCGATATCACTGTTGGGAAATCTAGGGTGACATCACATGTGCAGCAGAAGAATAAAAAATAAAATCTTAGAATTTCTTACAAAAAAAGAAGGTTTCATCGTCATGCAAAAGATTGGTGCACAAAATCCCGTGAAACCGAAAAACTACGTGTATAAGATAATTGTGTTACCTCGAGAGATTATATATCTCTGAATTTCTATAGATCTATGGGAAAGGATGAAGGAAGTCTATTATCCTCCTTTCTAGTACTAATCCACATAGTAGGGGTTGCGAAGATACTCCTTAAATTACTGTTCAAATCTTCTCGTTATACGTATCATGCAATCAAGAAAGGGCCAGCCCTTCTTGTTGTTCACATGCCCCAAATAGCAGCTATTGGCTAAGAAGGAGAAGTGGAGAGGAAAATAGGAGGTGATAGCTAAGGGAGCCCTAGCCTATAGACCTTTAGTTCCCTCCTATTTATAGAGGTCCCTTGTGAATTTAACCCTAATGGATCCTGCCCTATTGGGTACTGGATCCCCATCCAACTACCTAAGCCTCTTAGATTAGTGGATCTCTACCGAATAATCTCACATAGACTCTTATTGGATCTCATCCATAGGATCCAATAATTTAGGGGCTTATTGGATATCCAATAAGATAGGGGCTCCAGCGGATATCTCATCTCTGAACCTATACTCATCACAGCACCTACCAAATGTGTATGATCCTCTAGGCCCAATATCAAGCTAGTTGTGAGTCATACTTGTCAGAACTTTTTGTAGCTCAATGAATTATTATCTTCATAAAAATTTACTCAACTCATCAACTACAGATGTACTAGGCCACTACGCCACATTCTTGAGACGATATAGGGGAATCCAATCCTTTGGACCTATCTGCCTTTAGTTGCCATGTACCTCATCCATCTAATATCCCAGAGACCGTATATCAGTTATGATGTTGTCAGGTCCATACAGTTTCTACTTGAGTCTCGCTTTAATTGGATTCTCTCGAAGAACTCTTTCTCTCTCAATCCGAATGACCCTAACTAGGGATTTACCTGAGCAAGAATACATGGGATATTCCTCTCATGACACCGAGAGCGAATAATCCTCTATCAATACTCAATTGCCCTTGTAAGGTTGGCTGTCACTCGCAATGACCGATTGTGCTAGCTCTAAAACTTTCAGACTTATAAGTCCAGTATCAAAGAGTAGAGTACTCATACAGGACATCCTTGGTGCCTCAAGTCTAAAGACCAAATACACTACCGGGACTATAGAATCACTATCTGATAATAAGGTATCATCAACCATCTAGTATTCCATAAGCGGATCAATCAGTGAATTCATTCTCAACTGAGCACATGCACTGCATCTCTAATGCCCCCACATGAGCAACTATGAGACCAGTCACCTCCGCCATATGGACAGGTATACAATACACCAGTCGGTTCGGTTATCTCGATGTCCTTCTCGAGTAACTTATGATCGGGATTATTTAGGGTTTATGTTTAAAGGCGAATCAGTATCATTATCGTGAGCTCATCACAATATAATTCTCATTACATAGATCCATGGACATTACAATATATGCAACAAATAATATAAAGTGAGAAAAATACTAAATAAATAATAAGCAAAAAGAGTATATATTATATCACATGTGTCATTACTCACGTGATTGGTTTGTAGGGCACCTATGACCAACAGTTGTGATGAGTAAAAGTTCGGATATAAGATATCTATTGAAGCCCCTATCTTATTGGATATCCAATAAGTCCCTGAATTATTGGATTTGTAGATATGATTTAATAAGGACCAATGAGAGATTATTGAGTAAAGATCCATTAATCTAAGCAACTTGAGTAGTTGGACAGGGATCCAATACCCAATAGAGCAAGATCTATTAAGATTAAGTTGATAAAGACCTCTATAAATAGGAGAGAACTAAAGGAGCATAGGCTAGACCCTTTTTGACTACCACCTCTTATACTACTCTCTCTCTCTCTCCTCAATCGACAACCTTAGTTAGGAGGCGTGTGGATAGCAAGAAGGGCCGGACCCTTCTTGATCACCTAGTGCACGTGAGGAGGAGGATCGTGTATTGATTTGAGGAGCATCTTCATCGTATCTGCCCTATAGATCATCGCTAGAGAAGAGGATAGTTGACCTCCTTCATTCTCTCCCATAAATATATAGGTTTTCAAGGATATACGATCTCCCTAGATAACATATCTTTTACATATGCATAGTTTTTTGTTTTACAAGTATTTGTACACCAATCTTCGCATGATGATGAGAAACTATTTTCTGCATGAAAACTAGGATTTAACATGTTATAGGCTCTAACGAAGGCAACTGATGCTATATTAGAGGGTTGGTTATTTGAGAATGTGTTAGTTCATTCTTAGATAATATTTTTATATCATATCGATACGATCGTGATAATTTACATTCTTATTTGATTATCAACTTAAATAATCTTTAATGTTTTCTTTGGCTAATAATAATATTTTTTTTATAGCCTAGTGGTGGTTGCAATTTTGAGTATCTTCACCCAATTTAACAAAGGTCGAAATATGAGCATTTTGTCATCAAGTAAATGCTAATATAATTAGTTAACATTTGCTCTGATTTACATAGAAGTCTACAACCAACTATCATATGAACTTCTAAAGAAGCTTGTATATGTGTAGTATGATATGTGTTGAAGATTATGGTGTGTCGAGTTTAACAAAGAATTAGAGGAGCTAGAGTTTGATCCTTTTGACATCTAGTTCTATAATGAAGATTATCAATCAATACCAGAATGGGTCAAAGTAGTAGATTATTAAGGGGATCCTTTGCTTATGAGATAAGAGGCCCCTACATCTATCTTATTTCACCACTAAGGTTATAGAAGAATAGGAACAATATCCTCAACAAGAGGAAAAGCACCTAATAATCATTTGTTGGGAAATATGATTAGAGCATCACATGTATAGTGGAAGAATAAAAAATAAAAAATATATATTTCTCAAAAAAATATCCTATCGTCATACGAAGATTAGTGCGCTAAAATCACAAAATCGAAAACCATGTGTATCAAGTGAGATTTATTACCTAGGGAGATCATATATCCTTGAAAAATCTCAGATCTATAGGAGTAGATGAAGGAGAATAACTATCCTCCTCTCTAGAGGTAATCTACATAGTAGATGTGACAATGACACTCCTCAAATCATTGCATAATCTTCCTCTCCACATGTACTATGTGATCAAGAAGGGATTGGCTCTTCTTACTTTCCACATACCCCAAACTAGGACTGTCTGCTGAGGAGAGGAGAGGGAGGAGTATATGAGGGGCAGCTAAGAGGAGAGTAGCCTATGTCATCTTTTGGTCGCTCCTATGTATAGAAGTTCCTATCATTTAATCCCAATAGATCCTGTCTTATTAGGTATTTGATCTCTATCCAATTTACCAAGCCTCTTGGATTGGTGGATCTCTATCTAATAATCTCTATTTACTCTTATTGGGTCTTACCCAAAAGATCCAATAATTCATGGGCTTACTGAATATCCAATAAGATAGAGGCTCCAACGGATATCTCATATTAGAACCTCTACTTATCGCAATACCTACCATATGTGTGTGACCCTCTAGGCCCAATACGTGAGTCATATCTATCAGAACTTCTTTTGACTTAGTGAATTATTATCTCCATAATAATTACCTCAACTAATCAACTACAGACGTACTAAGTTACCATGTTACCATGTATTAGACCCGTCTATCCTTAGTTACCATATATCTATAGTCCCTCATCCATTTAATATCTCAGAGATTATATATTGGGTATGGTGTTGTCAAGCTCATATAGAATCTACTTAACTCTCGCTCTAATTGAATTCTCTTGAAGAACTCCTCTCTCAATCCGAATGACCCTGGTTAGGGATTTACTTGAGCAAAAAAGTATAAGATATTTTTCTCATGACACCGAGTATGAATAATCCTTTATCAATACTCAATTGCCCTCGTAAGATTAGCTGCCACCCTCGATGACCAACTATGCTAGATTTGGAATTTTCAAACCTATAAATTCGATATCAAAAAGTGGAGTACTCATACAGGATATCCTTGATGTCTCAAGTCTAAGGACTAAATACACAACTGAGACAATGTAATCGTTGTTTGACAATGAGGTATTATCGACCATCTAGTATTTCGTGAATGGATCAATTTGTAAACTCATTCTCTAATAAGCACTTGCACTGTATCCTTAATATTTCCACATGAGCAACTATGAGACTAGTTGCCTCCATCATATATATGGGTATGCAGCATACCAATCTATCCGATTATCTCGATGTCTGAATCGAATAACCTATGATCGGGATTATTTAAGGTTTGTGTTTAAAGACGAATATATCTCATTATCATGATCTCATCACGATCTTATTCTCATTACATAGATATATGTATATCACAATATATACAACATATAATATAAAATAAAAAATACTAATAATAATAATAATAATAAATAAAAGGATAATATAGCATGTCATACATATCATTACTTATGTGATTGACTTACAAGACATCTATAACTAGCATCATAAACATCTACTAACATATGAAAGAGAAGGAGATGGTAATAGTATCACTAATTCATTAAAAAGTATTGACGAGCAGTAGTTTCATTCTAATAACAAGACACCATCTCTCTTGCATTCGTGAGGCTTGTAGAGGCAATAGCAACATTAACAACTTGATTATTCCATCTATACAACCTCAAGATAGTGTCCGGAGAAAGGAGCAATACTTTACACATTGATGATGGCGATGACATTGATCATTTAACTGTTCAATCCACTCAACCTCAAGGAGCATGGATGAATGAACAATACTTTACACGTGATTTAAATCATAGGATCCATGTATCATTTATGATCCGAAGAATAAAGGAAACAGAAAGGTAGTTGATGACTTTGAATAGTTGTAAATCATAAGGCTTGAATAGAAGAAACAAAAAGGTAGTTGATGACTTTAAAAAGTTGTACTTGAGCTTCTATGATGTTAATACTGATAGGAGCTTATTGTATTCAGTCTTCATATAATGGAGGATCCTATGGTCAATAAATGTTTTGTGATAGTTTTTCTTTTTTCTCAACTTCAATCGTTCTTATGATGCAGAATAGCAAATTAATAGTCAAAATAGATGGTTTAATGTACTTCAACCTCTCTAGCTTTATATGTCATAATCACAAGCCATACATATTGTTAATGACAATGTCACAACGATACACAATTTATCAATACAATATGTAAATCATAGGGCCCAAGGATCCATGTCATCCAAGATTTGAATTATCGGGCTTGAGAATCCATGCATATCATTTATGACCAGAAGAATAGAGGAAACAGAAAGATAGTTGATGAATTTAAATAGTTATAATAGAGCTTCTATGATGTTAATACTGATAGGAGCTGATCGTATTCAGTCTTCATATAATGGAGGATTGATCAACAAATGTTTTGTGATATTTTTTTTTTCCCAACTTTAATCGTTCTTATGATGCAGAGCATAATTTTATAATGATATAATGTCATCATGTCATAATGACATATAAATAGATGGTTTAATGTACTCCAACCTCTCCAACCTTCAATGTCATAATTATCACACATATTGTTAACGATAATATCACAATTATACACTATTTATCAATACAATATGTAAGCATGAAAGAACCAGTAATTTGAAAAAACCATTATTAGCATGAAAGCTTACATTGACTTATCAATTTACTTGCATGCATCATTCCTAAGAGCCGAACGAAATATCTGTTGAACTGTATCAAACATGAAAAAGAGCGAATACCGTCAAGGTTGACTTTGTTGCACATAATGCAGGAAAACTCAGAAACCAAGTCCGATTCGATGATGTGAGAGCCTTATTCACAAGAACAACCCAGATGAGCATTGGTGAATTGTTTTCAAACATCATATGTTGACATATAGAGAAGATGGCGATGCTAATATCACAGAAATTGCAGGCACGTAGTATGTATGCCTCACTGTTCAGGTCTGTCAAAAAGAATTTAAAAAAGAAAGAAGAAAAGAAAAGAATACACCACTTACGTGGAGTGCTACTGGGTGTGACACTACTGCATGCGGTCCTCATGAGGTAAGTACCAATTAAACATGTTCTCAAATGCTGTCTACAATGCTATCACAGCAATACACAAGAATACACATAACCAAAGCCATGATGAAGCTACTGTTTTGGAGCTTGAATGAGCGTACAACTGATCAAGAATTTGCAATTAGATCTTCGCTTTTATCTCTTGATTTTTATCCAATCACATGACCTCATGGATTGCAGCCAAAACTTGGCTGATACAGAGTGTTCAACCTGAGTACCCTGCATCATAATGTAATTCTAGAATTTGCTGTTTGGAATTAACCTTCTAGCAGTTGGCAGAGCAACATTACCTGTAAATTCAAATTCTCACCAGGGAAAACTTTGCAAGGATGCATATGATGAGAACAAAATTTGTCATTATAGTATCAAATGTGTATCATGCATATTATAGCATTGAACTTCTAAATGAAGTTTCATATCCCTTGGGGGACGAAACATCTATGTTGTAAAATCCAAAATGCTTCAAATTTCAACAAGGCTGACGGGTATTCCTTCGTCAAAAGTTTTATTCTTCATCTGCAAGTGAGGCAGCATGTGCTGGATACCTCCACATAATATCAGCCCATGTACTTTGCCCATCTGTCACCTCTTTCACAACATTAGCCACCTCATCGATGCTTACACGGACCTGCTCCTTGCTGTCCCTTTCCCGGATGGTCATGCTACTGGTTGAATCAACAGTTATGGCAAAGGGTACACCAATCTCATCTGTCCTGGCATACCGCTTTCCTATTGATGTCCCTGCAGATATCCCAGCAAAATCAGGAAAATCTAATTATCAGATTCTCAGGTCCAGGTCCACACATCAGAAGATATATCATTGTGAAGAATCAGATGTAGATAAGTTTGTTCTATGCATATGATCAGTGCAATCACACAGCTAGCTGAGAAAGCACACATACAAAAGAGCACAAATAGATTACTAATTGTCTTACATTGTAATCACTATCTAAAAAATGGAAAAGCTGTTAGAAACATTTTACAATATAATTGATATATAAAGCGGCATTTTTAATCAAGTGAATATAGAAAATGAAACACCTAATCAATTTTCAGAAGAGAATTAATAAAATCTTTGTCTATGGTAGACTAAACATAATAACTCTCATTTCTACAATCATACCTGTGATATCTATAATATGAGAAATCCCAGCTGCTGTGAGTGACCTTGCTATGATTTTAGCCACATCATCAAATTTCTGCGTCTTGATCAGTGGGAAAACAGTGCACTTAATGGGAGCCACAAGAGGAGGAAAACGGAACACATTCAGTTGTTCATCCTCTGACTTGCTCGGTCGGGTGTAGAAAGAATGCTCAAAAAGGCAATAAATTATTCTTCCGATTCCAAAAGATGGCTCAATAACCGAGGGTGTGAAAACCCGTTGATGTTCTTTCTTCTTCTCGATGTTAATTGACACCATATTTTTGGTTATAACAACAGCTTTTCCAAGAGTGCACACATGGAAGTCCACCTCCCCTTTGGATTCCAAAGATGCTCTCATTTTCAGTGCCTCTTTTTCACTCATGACCTATCCATAGATGTTTAGGCAAGAATAATAACATGAATAATGGTCATCATTAAAAGAACTTCTTGCAGCATGTTAAATTTTCGAGTTTACCTCTAATGCTTCAACTACCATCTTTTGGTTGCCCTTAAATGCAAGACCAAGTTCTTTCTTTGATGGCACAATAACTAATTTCTAGATTCATAAAGCACCAGAAACATTATTTAAAAGCAGGAATAATAATCATATACAACTTTGAAAACAGAACTTCTGAAGAAGTTGTCCAGACCACCCAGGAGTCAAATTCTGACACAAAGAATAGACAGAAAAGAATCAGGACTATGAAGAAGAACAGCCTACCTCCACCTCTCTGGATTCTGAAAATTTTTCATGAGCAACCAGAGCAACACCACTTTTCTCCTGTTAACCACAGAGGTTTGTGTAAGTTCAATGTCACTCAAGATGTTTTCTGTTTGATCACTGGTACGATACAAAGAGCAAGCACATTTGATACAGAATGCACCAAAAAAATTAATCAACACTAATAAGGAAGGTAGACAGCAGATGATTAACATAAGAAAATGGGAGAAACAGAATTTGGTTTCCAAAAACGGCAAATAGAAAGACCACTTATGTGATAAGTAATCAGCATGTACAATGTGTGAAATGAAATTAAAAAGATGATTTCATAAGTTGGATTGGTAAGACATTTTCCTGTAAGAGTTGATTCTCAGTGTTTTATACTTCTAAATTGCTTTAAGAGTATACAATGGGCTTACACTCACTCCATTCAATTACTTGTTTAATACAAAAAGCACGCACCTTCGATACAGAATGCATGTAGAAAATTAATCAACACTAACAAGGTAGACAGCAGATGATTAACAACATAACAAAATGGGAGAATTATAATTTGGTTTCCAAAAAAGGCAAATAGAAAGACCACTTATGTGAGAAGTAATCAGCATGTACAATGTGTAAAATGAAATAAAAAAGATGATTCCATATGTTGGAATGGATAAGACATTATCTTGTAAGAGTTGATTCTCAGTGTTTTCTACTTCTAAATTGCTTTAAGGGTATACAACCGGCTTATCACACTCACACTGTGAACTTAATAATAGTAATAAAGTTTGTGCCACTCACTGAATGAGCCCGTAAATCATAAGCAGATCTATCAGCAATTCCAACACATTCAATCCAGCCATAAGAGCATTCTATCTCTGCATCCCAACAGTCAGCAGCATAGTGAGCCATCTCATTTGGCAAATGCTGCCTGAAGCGTAATCGATCTTTATCAATCCCGAGGCGTGCCAAAAAGAGATACACCCTTCCTATAAAGTAGCCAAGTGTTTCATTGTTGACAGTTCCCTGATGTACAAGTTCTACAGATTAGTGGAGAAAAAAATTGCTTATTTTTTCAAAGACAAAAGGCCTCATTGTAAAAAAGAACGATAGAAGTATATGTACGAAAGAAGTGAAGCAGAGGTGACCAAGTAAACATACCTTTGAAACTGCCTCACCAAGGATCATTGGTTTTGCTGATTCACCTGCCATTTGCTCCTTCCTAGGAAACATCAAGAACTCCAAGTTAGAAACATCAACAAATTTTGGGTGGGTCTTGTCCTCCGGATCCACAAAGTGTTCAATCTCCGCTAATGTAAATTCACGAACTCGCAGAAGACCTTGGCGTGGTGAAATCTGCATGCCAAAGATACAGCAGGAATCAGGAGAGAATAACATTAGCAAGCTCAATGATACCAACAGCCATCATATAGGGCTTGGACAAAGATCATACACAGAAGCACAGTTCATTTAAGAGAGTGGGAGCCAATAGAAGCAATTCCTTGTCAACTATACTATGCATGCAATACACCAATATGTTCAACCTAAAATTTCTCATTCATGATTTCAACTCAACCTTAACTAAATATGTTGGTAACTAGCAGTTGCAAGTAAAATAACAAACTAATCAGTATAGATGCTATCATTCTCTTTGTTCCTTTGCACATCATGAAACACAAATAGTTGTTACTAAAATGTTTCAAGCTTAGTTCTTCCCCATGTACCAGTGATTGGATCAATCTCCCTTCTATTAGCAAGAGTCATTATCCTCCAGCTAAAAGATTGCGTGGACATTAAATGTCAAGAACAAGGTAATGTATGTGTGAGTGGTAGCATTGTTTTGCAAGAAATTATAAAAGCAAACAAGAGAAAGAAAATATATTTTTGTTTCCCCTATCTATCTGAGATGTGCGCTATGCTCAATATGCCTCTGCCAGAAAACCTTAAAGAGACATGATATCTCATTAGCAGACTTATATTTTTCCACAAGATACTAATGTAATCGACACAATTTATTTTTCCAAAGATGCTTGTAAGATTCAATTCACAAGAAAACACAATGAAAACTAGTATTGCCCAATCCCAAATACTGAGACAGTTTTTAACCATAACATCAATCAGGTTATATACCGGACCATTTAGCATACAGGCAAGTAAACTAAATGTTTCAACATCAAACTCATCACTCTCATGCATAAAACCTAGAACCTTTTACTCTAGAATCAGTCAAACTTGGAAAACTCAAGCACGAAAAGAAGGAAATTACTAAAGAATGACTCGATAGGTACAAAATTGGCACATCCATGATATATGCAAAACTGATGTAAGCAGCAGTGCACAAAGAGGATAAAGGGAGTGAAAAAAGGGGCAGAAAACAAAGGTAAGAAAGCAAGGATGAAGTAGAAGTCTTTGGTAGGGATGTCGGAGGCTAAACATGGGATGAAATAGATGGACAAAATCGATAAACAAAGATGTGACTTAAGCCCTAAGATAACTATCTATCTAATAAAAATGTACTAGATCATATTACATTGAGGATTTAAAACATTTGCAAAAGAAAAACACTCTAGTTTGATATAACAACCATCACCAATCTAAAATAACAAACAAAAGAAACAAATAACTAAATCAATAGGATAATTAAGTCTGGATAGCCATAAAGAAAGTCAAAAGGCAAGGTAATAGAAATCTGTTTGTTGGAAAAACAAGAGGAAATATCCATCATAGATAGAAAGAAGACAGGAAAAAAGAGAAGAACTTAATAATTGAAAACTATTATCTCATTGTCATGCATGTTTAACACTCTATAAGCTAACTAGTAAACAACTACTATGTTTGACTAAGATAATAACTCTACCTTATCTTCTCCCAATTGAAAAAAACACATTTAAGTTGCTATAAATAAGATATAATCATCAAAATACAAAACCTATGATGAGTAAAAGGTTATTCTAACAAATTCAACATTTCCGAATTAATGAAAATATTTCAGAATCCATTAAAACACTAATCTGAACCCAAAAAATATAAAAAATGTGACTGCATACACTGGGATGCATCAATTTGCTTCTGATAAGCAAAGCTCATCCTCCAGATTTTTAAATTTTCTTAGCTTCGTGTTCATTTTAGATATCATGGTAGAATGTAGTTTACTCAAGGTTACAATCACTTGAGAGCATTATTAGTTGGTGTAAAGAAAAAAACTAAAATAAAAATAAGGCTAGAAGTAGAATGAAAATATAAAAGACTAAGAATAAATTTTAAAATAGACAGATATAGGTATAGGACAATATTCATTTTCCCAATGATTTTCAAACTTGCTTTTATTAGAAATGATGCAAAAATTCAAACCTGCCTTCACTTTTGATATGGCGTCCATCACCGGCCTAAAATAACAGACTATAGCAACAAATATATATGATTATGGCTACAAAAATATAGAGTGAAAAGGTGAGAGGGCTAGGATACTTAAGATTGTAAGAAGACAAAAGTTGAAAAAAAAAAATAACTGCTATCACAGAGAGAGAAAGAAGGTAGAAAGTCCAAAAAAGACACATACAAATAGAATAGAGAGGGTAAAAGGGTGAAGGAGGTAAAGAGACCTAGCAGGAAAACGAGAGATTAGATGTCGAACAAATCTCTTCAATAAGTTAGTGAGAATTGCTATAAAGTCATAAAGCAAGTGAAGGGTGAGGCATAGAAGACTTTGGTAAAGAAAATAAAGGCTGGAAGAATGAAATAATTACGATAAGAAAAAAAGATGACCAACCCACAAGGCTTTCACAAAAGCCCAATATTTTTACTAATAAAAAAATTGTAATTTATAATTCTTGCTATGAAACTCATGATTGATCCTCATATATTTGTAGTTTACTTAAAACCTACAGTAACAAAAAAATATTAGAAAACAAACAACCCTATCTAATAAATTTTGTCACATTGAGAATTCTTCCTACACCTAATAACTTCTAGATACAATGAATTTAAACATCATCTTGGATTTTTAAAATCTATTTAATCTAAACTAACAAAAAACAGACTTAAATATCATCAATACATCCTTATGGAAATATGCCTAAAAATCCAGTCAAAATACCCAAAATTAAAAAAAAAATTGGAGCCTTAATTTTGTCTCACTAGACTAAACCTAACCAAACTAAATCTAATCCTGAACCCATGGTTGCATTAATCACTCCCACTATGCATCATCATGTACATGTCATATACATTATGGAAACCTGCTCCACTATCATTTTGGTGTTAGCACAAATATAGATAGGAAGAGTGGAAAACCGAAAAGGAGGTAGAAGACAATGGTAGAAGGATGAATCCCTTAGGTTGATAGTTTAGGATAATTAAGGAAATCATCATAAAGAAAGTGAAGAGAGAGGGAGGTAGGAGAATTTAAGAAAAGACACATATGAAGGCTGAAATAATCAAGAAGAGCGACAACCAAGAATGAAAACTCATTGTTCTCATTAATCCAGAAATTAACATTTAAGGTCACAAGACTCATGATTGAACTTGTAGTTCACATAAGCCCTATGTTAACTAAAATGATAAGAAATCTTTATCTAATAAAATTCTAACAAAAATAATCACATTGCAGATACATCTTAAATCTATCAAGCTTTAGAAATAATGCACCTAAATATCCGTTTAGACTTATGTAATCTTGTCAATCTAAATTATCATAAGCAGACTCAAATCTCATCAAAACATTCTTCCTAAATGCTAAAAAATATAAATGGAAATATTCAAAATAAAAATTATACTCTTGGACTCTTAGTTCTTAACTTTGACTAGAGAACATAAACACAACTAGAAACAAACTTGACCCCTCAACTAAATCTAACTGAATTAGGTTCAATCTTGGAGCCGTGGTTATATCACAAACTAACACTATCAGTATATGTCATAAAAAATTGAATGCAGCTAAGACTGTGCCTAGCATCAAAATAATATGTCAGACACTGACCAATGGAACCGTACCTCATTTCTAAAGGCTTGGCCTATCTGAGCTGCTGCAAACGGAAGCTTATTGCCATTGTAATAATACAAGTCTTTAAAATTCACGAAGATACCCTGTGCCGTCTCTGGCCTCATATACCTATAACCACACAATAAGAATTTTACAACATCTGAAACACCAGTTGCTGATAACTAAACTAGTCAGATATCTGGTAGGGCTGTGCGAAATATCCCACCCAGGGCTCAAGCCAGATGGGCCAATGGAAGTCTGAAACATGAGATTAAAGGGGTAAGGATCAGACAGTGGGTTCTTGGTGTCCGGAGCTGCTATACCATATTCCTTAATCTTGGCACCCACTTCATCAGCAGAAAGGTCGTCCAACACTGCTAGTATATGCTTAAGCTCCGCAGCCTTCTCAGATGACAATGTAAGATCCTTCTCGAGCTTCTCTTTGCAATAGTCTTTAAGTAGGTGGTCAGCTCGATAGCAAGTACCTGTCTTCTCGTCCTTCACCATTAGATCAGTGAACTTATCAACATGACCAGATGCCTTAAGAACAATTTCAGGAGTGACACAGGGACAATCAACCTCCAGCATGTTCTCCTCTAGGACAAAATGCTGTAACAAAAGAAGCAAAAGAAAATTCAGCACACCATGTGCCATGAGTGAATAAAAAGGGGGGAAAAAAGAAAAACAAGAAACAAATAATTTTAAATTAACGAGTCAATATAAAAGTTATACAATCGAGAGCGTAATACAAAATCTATTAACTTTAAGAAGGGGGCTAACTGAATGCATCAAGTATCACAAGAACAAAAGATGAACTAATCTATATTGTTACTTTTCTTCTAGCATTTTGGTTAGAATGCTATAACACGACCTTCAAATGCTCAATTCACAGATATCGAAAAAAGCATCCTACGCAATTGAAGAAACGAGCAAGCGTTTACCTGACGCCAGAAGGCGAGGACGTTAGACTTGACTGCACAGCCAGGAGGGCCGTAATCATAGAGCCCGGCGACCCCGCGGTAGATCTTGAAGGACGGGATGTAAAAGAGCCGCCGCTCGAGCGTGTTGACGACGGCCTGGCGGAAGGCCTCCCTACTGCCGGCAATGGATCCGTCGACATTTCTACTGACAGCGGCCTGGAGGCGCCTGGCGGCGGCGGCGGCCTCCACTTTGAGGACCTTGAGGGACTCAACGGCGGCGTCGATCTCGGCCGGGGCGAATGCGGGGCCGGCCTTGAGTGCCCGTACGGCCTCGGCCTGGGCGTCGACGGCGGCATGCTTCTCGGCAAGGGCTCGGCGGAGCGATTCCTCGGAGTCAGCCATGATGGGCAACGCGGAGACCACCAGGGAGAGGTGACGTCGGAAAAGGGTTTTGATTGGGTTTTGGGATTTAGCAACAATGGAGAAGACGCATGCGAGACGCATAAGAGACGGATAAAGGTGGGGAAAGCAACCAGGCAGAAATATCTCGAAGTCGATACCGTGTCTGCGAACGCGGATTGCCATCGTGTGATGGGTGTATATTTGGCGATTGCTAAACGGAGACCACATCGCCATTGAATATATATATATATATATATATATATATATATATATATATATATATATATATATATATATATATATATATATATATATATATATATATATATATATATATATATATATATATATATATATATATATATATATATATATATATCGAGTGATTTTCTTAAAAAATTCCTAATGTTACTTTTTTTAATTGTCCTTTCAAACCGTCGCTTTGTTTTTTTTTATTTCCCTACAAAATACTTATATTTTCGGTATTTTCTAATCGAGATGAAATTTTTTCACTTATTTTTAATAGTTTTATACTATTATAATATTTTTATTTAGCTTATTTATGATTTTTTAATAGTGTTTACAATATCTTTATTAAGGTATTGAAAATATTATAAAAGTTATTGTAAAATAATATAGGTGACATCATATTAAGTCTCTTTGATTGTTATTACTTATACACTATCACGATACCATATTTTTAGGATTATAATTTGTTTGATTAAAATTAGGAGTTTATTTTGATTATTTATAATATTTTTATTATGGTGATAAAAATGCTTTAACAAGTTATTTTTTATTTATATTTGAATGATGTTATTCTTAAGCTATTGTAAGTATCTATTTAAATCATAATATATCAATGATTTCTAGTGTGTTTTGATTTTATTTAACTCATTTATAATATTTTTAAATAAATTTTATAGTATTTTTTGTTGTGGTGGTCAAAATATTATAAGAAGCGAAAAACACTACCACAAGCGAAAAAATTTTAGTTGGATGGTTGGGTATTTTTTGAATTAGAGGTACTTTGAAAAAGAAAACTAAAAGATGTGATATTGTTTGAGAAATATCTAAAATATGGAAATTTTTCTAAGAAAATCATCCCCTTTTTCTTACCTTTATATTTGAACAAAGGTGTACTACTCTTTTGTCCTTTTCCTCATTTTTCTCTCTAAATTCATTCAATTAATCGTTCTGAACCGATTCAAAATAAAAATTAATATATATAATAATATAAAAAATAATTATAAAATTAATAATAAATAATTTTAAATAAACAATAAAATCTAAATATTCTCAAATTTTAAGAAAACTTTGAAAATAACTTACAAAAACCAAAATGATCATTTTTATATTTTTT